>JH152719.1:57810-72750 GCA_000226015.1 Mnemiopsis leidyi | reverse complement strand
TCGGCAGAATTTCGCAAAGGCAAGTGTAACATATGTATTCTCCGATCGGAGTGTTGTGAGCACCGTGAGCTCCCAGTTGTGCGACATCACTAGGTGTTAGATCAACTACATTTTGGATGGTACTTCAGGCAGCACACGGTGCAACTAGTAATATTCAACTTGTGTTGAGGCAAGCGCCTCGTACAAGCTCTACAATTCTTGATGCATTTATTGTTTACAAACATTGGTGAGCTAAATTAATAAAAGTAACTAATCAACTTATAAATAGTAACTTATCTACTAATAAATAACTGATGGTAATGATAATAAAATAAATAATAGACTTTATGTGTATTAGTTTTAGTTTGCTATTCAGTCAATTTATCAGTTCATTACATCGGTCCTTACTTGTACTCTTACACACTTTTCTCATTGTCTAGAATTTGCTTAATATCCACCATTCAAGGATCGAAAACATCAATGTCCACATTCCCCAAATAACTATACTCATAGTCCCTTATAAACCTTTCTTGCCCCCCAGAAATATGGAGAAGCCTACAACAGTCCACGACACAAGTCACAACATCTCAAAAACTGCCTGTTATGTACAGTGAAAATCTTAGCATCCCTATCAAACTCAAACTAACAAAGGGTGGACTCAACCGACCCTGCTGATGTACATCTTACAGTAGGTAACACTTGCTACACGTTGCATAGCCCCGCTGCCGCGAAGCGGCAGCCTCCGGCGCGCGCGAAGCGCGCGGCGGCGTGGCCGCGCGCATCGCGGCCACGCCCGAAATTTTTTTTGAAATGGGTCACAACGTGAGACAAGGTAACACCTCTTTTCGTTTTAGAAGCTGCTACTTAAAAATAGCAGCTGTTTGATCTTTACATTTTATCTTATCAGCTATAGCATTTGCTTTTCAACCTGGCTTTCTTCTCCCTATCAGATTTTCCCAACGTTTCTGGTTCCACGGTGATTAAATTCCAGCTAATCTCGTGCATGCTAGCTCAAAGCTAAACATTGCTAAGCCAACATAGCCCTGTGGCTCGCGCTGCGCGCGCCCGGCCCTTTTGGGACGCATGACATGACATGTGAGCTTTTCTGTCGCGCGTCCGTCCTAATTTCGCGCTAATTAGCTCACACAGGGATTTACGTTTTATTTTCTGGTTTTATTTGAATGACGCTTTATAGTGTAAAAAGCTTTTTAAAGTAACTCTTTAAACAAGTGGGACACTTTTACATATTTTGGATGTTGCAATTTATAAGATTAAAGCAATTTATCTAATTGAATAATAAAAATGAGAGTCTCTTTACGGCTAATCTTTCTTAATACTGCTTTGTCTACCACAAACACATACCTCACCAAACCTGATACTAACCTGACTAACCTGGCACACAAACTCATTCTAATTCTCAGACTAAGCCAAGTAAACTGGTAACAGAACGTTGAAAACTCCCATCTTTGCGCTGTATAAACATTATTGTCCTAACTTTTTGCAGATGCCTGCCCTGCTATCAGTAAGTGCGGCTTGACAAGATTATATCCTCTAACGTTCTAGATGCGTGAGTCGGGTATCACCGCGACAAAGTGCGGCCTGCTCATTACTGATTACTATAGTAGGATCGGACAGTGGCGTAACGTTGAAGCTGTTGTAGGTTGATAACCTACTGTCGCGACCATCACGCGCTGTCACGCATTTCTGGCCTGTCACGCATTTCTGGCCTTGCGAATTTCGAAGAAATTCTAGACGCGCATCGCCCGTTGATCAAGCTGTTGCCAATGTGGCGCCCATTGGCGGTAAAAAGGCGCCCCAATTGGCGCCCCTGGTATAAGGGCTTACTGAGAGCAATTTGTGAAAATATGGCCGAAAAATTTAAATGAATAGTGAAGTTACTAAACCAAATACGCGATTTTGCTAGTTGCGCAGTTAATCTTGCAAAATTGTCCCATATTTTTATGACGATTTTTGCCCCCTTATGACAGCGCCCCGCGGCGTAGCCGGGGCTGCCAGGGCATCGTTAGGCCGCTGGGCGGGCAACTGCAAATAGTTAGGACAATAATGTTTATACAGCGCAAAGATGGGAGTTTTCAACGTTCTGTTACCAGTTTACTTGGCTTAGTCTGGGAATTAGAATGAGTTTGTGTGCCAGGTTAGTCAGGTTAGTATCAGGTTTGGCGAGGTACGTGTTTGTGGTAGACAAAGCAGTATTTAGGAAAGATTAGCCGTAAAGAGACTCTCATTTTTATTATTCAATTAGATAAATTGGTTTAATCTTGTAAATTGCAACATCCAAAATATGTAAAAGTGTCCCACTTGTTTAAAAAGTTACTTCAAAAAAGCTTTTTACAGTAAAGCATCATTCAAATAAAACCAGAAACTTTTGGGAAAATCTGATAGGGAGAAGAAAGCCAGGTTGAAAAGCAAATGCTATAGCTGATAAGATAAAATGTAGAGATCAAACAGCTGCTATTTTTAAGTAGCAGCTTCTAAAACGAAAAGAAGTGTTACCTACTGTTAGATGTACATCAGCAGGGTCGGTTGAGTCCACCCTTTGTAAGTTTGAGTTTGATAGGGATGCTAAGATTTTCACTGTACATAACAGGCAGTTTATGAGATGTTGTGACTTGTGTCGTGGACTGTTGTAGGCTTCTCCATATTTCTTGGGGGCAAGAAAGGTTAAGGGACTAATTTGGGGAAAAATAGGGGAATCATTATTTCTCCTTCTGGTTCTTCTGCTTGGGTATCAGTCTGTGATCATGATCAATGCAACCTTAACAATATTGTTTAGAGTTCATAATAAACTTACTTTATTACATGAGTCATGACAGTCACTTACATATTTCACCCTCAACTCACTTAAGTTCATCAACTTAATTGCGTAAGTATGATTTAATTGTTTTCTTCATTTAATGTGATTCAATATTTGTTTATTTTAAAATGGATGTCCTGTTTTCCCTTGCTTGGAGACTGGAGAGATATCTGTGATTATTATATCGTATATTGATCATTGCTAAAATATCATCCAGTAGATACCTACTATGTCGAATCACGGTGGATCACAACTCAAAAGAAGACGCATCTGTGTCATGGGATACAGTAGGGTAGGGAAGTCATCATTAACAATTCAATTCGTCCACAACAACTTCCCTGATTCCTATGAACCTACAATTGCCAACACATTCAACAAGAGATTCCAGATAAACAACAACCACTACTCGTTAGAGGTGGGTGATAACGTTCAGTTTTATCTTGATTCATTATGATACAGCATATGTCATGAAATTAATAAGCTATATCTCAACTGTTAAAATATACCAGCCATCAAGTTGAGATGATATCATGTCAACTGATTGTTGCTGTAATCAGTACTCAGTAGTCACAATTTTTAATAACTGAGTTACCAAATATGGCAGGTGATGGACACAGCTGGGCAAGATGAGTATAGTATCATGTCGTCTGGTTATGATGGCATGGATGGTTACATAATTGTTTACGATATCACAAATAGAAAGAGTTTTGAGGTATGTTTTTTTACTGGCATGTTTTTTTCTTTAAGTAGATATTCGAATTCAGACCCTGAAAAAATATCCTTTAAACAATTTAATTTCTTTTAAAACCTTCTTAAGTAAATGTAGTTGTCTACAACTTGTTATTGTATTTTCATGACTATTGCCATGGCTAGCGATGAGACGTAGACCCTCCATCGGCTTCAAATTATTCAAAGGAAGCATTAAAGGTTAAAACTGAAAACGATGATGTTGGTGGTCAGAAGAGAAACTGAAAACAAAGCTATTACGAGGATCATTTATTTCACTTGCTAAACAATTTCGAGGACCATTTATTATCGGGGGTTCGATTCCCTGATCCGCCAACCCTAGAGAAGTGCGCTAAGGGCATTTGCCTATACAATCTTCTTCTATCGACTCAGCCGAATGACCGGGAAACCGTGTTTGAGGGTTAAATGAGGAGGGTCTCCGTTAAAAGATCTAGAAACTTCCAGGAGCCCCTTCAGTATAGCTATAAAAGCGTGGGTACAGGTGTAACAAATACAAAATTATACTTGAATGGGCTATTAATACCTATTAGGAAGAGGGCTATTTTTTAATTAGGTTATTCGGTCAAAATTGCTCGGACTCCATAGTTGGAGTTGTTTTTAAAACTTTAGTGACCATGGCCATAGTTTAAAATTGATTGTTCCTTTTACTTCTATACGGTGATTGAATGTTTAACATTCTTCACGGTCAATGAACAGTTCAGGCAGCCTAATTTTCAATCCAGAATTTTAAGTGATGTTTATTAGTTCTGTTTGAACAGTTTTTGAACAGTGATATTACACTGATCAATGATCACTATTTCACTACAATCTAACCTAAGAAAGGGACCAAGAAACACGAACTGATTTTGGAAAACTTTGTATAATTTTTCATATGTTTTATGAAACGTTATTGTAATTGCAACCGTTTTACAATTGTAACATAAACCTCTGTATCGATGTTTCAGGTGTGCCAAGTGATTTTTGATAAGCTGTTAGAGATGAAAGGCGAAAGTTCAGTAAACCATGTACCTATGATCCTAGTTGGAAACATGAAGGACTTGCACCCCAGGAGAGTTATCTCTGTCGAAGAGGTTAGCAGATAACCTGAAAATTGTTATGTGCCATATTCTTTTGTTTAGACTTCTGATCAATCAACGAATTTATGATTTCTACAAACGTTTTCTTAACTGACAATTAATGACTTTTGAATATCCGTATGTCAGCTTTTGCATTAAATTACTGCATGTGCGATTTAATTACTGCATAATGCGATTTAAAAAATTAAAGGCTTGATCTAGTCCGATCAGAAATTTTTATGTGATTTTGCGAATTACGATAGTACGTTACTTTTACAATAAATCTAGCAAACTTTAAAGAGACATGAATATGCGGTGAGCATTGACAGCACTGGACAAAGTTTTGTAATTATTCCTTAGTGAGAATCAAAGAATCATCGGCCCTATT
The DNA here is from genome assembly GCA_000226015.1 of Mnemiopsis leidyi. Classification (NCBI taxonomy): domain Eukaryota; kingdom Metazoa; phylum Ctenophora; class Tentaculata; order Lobata; family Bolinopsidae; genus Mnemiopsis; species Mnemiopsis leidyi. Next base: position 67,766 of record JH152719.1, on the reverse strand, counting down.
GTGTTGCCGGGTACTGCAGGTCCGAGGGTGCCTTCAGATTATTAGAATTACTTTTCCAATGAGTTTGGCTCGAGCTTGCACATTTTATATGTATCAATGTGGTTTTTATAAGGCATCATACCATGAATTTGTACATTCTCGTCCAATCAGCTACACAAAATATAAATCTCGATATTGTATATTGTAATTTGATACTACTTGGCAATAATTGCGAACCAAGGTCATTAAAATTAACAAGGAAATTATAACGCTTAAATCATTGACTAGGGTTATTTGCAACATTTTATATTACTAGTGTAAAAAGTATCAATACTAATCATGCTACATAAACTATAATGCTAAACTCTATCCTACACTAACAATGTCCGTGGAAAAATTTTAGATAATTAGATTAAATATAACGATTGGTTGGTGGTGTAGTGGTATATACCCTAATCTCCTCCTAGAGGATTGCGCTAAGTGAATTTGTTTGCAATCTTTTTCGATCGACAGCAACCGAATGACCGGGAAACTGTGATTGAGGGTTGAATAAGAAGGGTCTCCGTTAAAAGATCTAGAATCTTCCAGGCGCCCCTTAAATAACTGTAAAAGCCTGGCTACAGGTGTAACAAATACAAATGCAACAAATATTTTTCAGGGAAGGAAACAAGCTACTGACTGGAACTGCGATTTTATCGAATCTTCTGCAAAGAACAACGAAAATATCCGAGAAATATTCGAGACGGTGATAAAGAAGATAGACAAAGATCTGGGTGTATCCCATGACAGCAAAGGGGAAAAATGCTCAGTAATGTGACATGATGGTCTTGACACATGCCTTCTTTTTCGTTACGGACAGAGTTTTTGTCTGTCAAAATTTACACCAATCGTAAGGCCGGTCCTTGGTGCATGTCACCTGACACGTAAAAAATATCGTTTTCCATCAAAGTTTGTGGTGATATTATATCGATGATTTAAGCTACTACGGTGATTCCTTGTTGGATGATCGCTCTTATATGAAGTGGTTGATGAGAACATAACTTACAACCTTACAAACTTTATTGACATAGAAATATCAGATAAGCAGATAGGAATCTTAAGTTAGACTAGATCAACTTGAGTTTTTTTGCAAGGTAGCTCATATGCCACTTCCGTAATATATAGGCAATAAACTTATTCTGTTTTTATTGTGACGTTAATTACTTGATATATTACTATTTTTAACTCTTGAAAAGAATAAGGTAAAAAGATTGTGCACGATTTATGATAATTGCGTGATTCAGTGAAAATTTTGAGCAGTAAATCGGCTATTGGTTGCTAGATATTATCTTCATCTAAGTTAATACTTTACTTGCAGTGGGCATTTGAATTAGATAGTTTAAGCCGTGACTTTTGATAGGCAACTTTTTACATTACGTTTGTTTGTAAAAGATAGATGAGCTAAACAACCTCCAACGACTCCAAGATAATCATACTTTGTTTATTACCAGTCTTGAAAAAAATTGTTTTTAACTCTAATCTCTATAGGATCTCGCAATCCCTTGAGGATCGCAATGATTGTTAAGCAAAGTCCGCAACCCAATAGTTAACACGATCACGATTATGAGTGTCATGATGATATAACCTCTTAAGGGCAACATCTCTACCTATAATTCATAATACGGTGTAGATCTTCTCTTGTATGCCTACTGACTACTGTGTAGGACTTAGGCTTCATGGTAATAAGATACAACATAGTGTCGTCACTAGTAAGTTATATGGATATGATCATTGTCCTGTTAAAAATTTCCTATCCTACGATAGGTTGTACAATCGTTCTTAGTTCGTTCTTGTTAATTTGAATTTGAATTTGTGCTTGAAAATAGCTCCGTTTTGGTGAATATGAGGATCTGCTAACCTCGAACATTGTGCCATGAGCAGGTTTCACTCCAATAGTGATAAGTACCATCATATCAATATCATGCTCTTTTGATGCATACAAAAGCTTCCACGATCGAAGGCTCTCTAGATTTTATCGGAACGAATCTTCTAAGAGGGGCAGTGCCTAAGCCCAGTGGGTGGGAGCCTAGCTCCCGTTCACACCCCAGAGATGAAAGCTGGCCGTCCTAGCTACCTTTTAGCTAGTTGTAACGGATAGAGATTAGAGGCCCTTGTGTGTGGTGTTCGTTAGTGGTTTAGAGCAGGGATTGACTTGCACCATTTTTCGATCGGCTGCCTTGTTGCCTTCGTGACCTTTGTGGACTGTCCTCCATCGAATTAATAAATAATTCAAATGACGTAAGGGATAAAATAAATTGTAAATGCGTGATGCGCATCGCACTGTATGTACAAGAGTCACGTCCACAGGTCTATACCCCGATATGTCTGGATTAAGGCATGCTAAATCTGGCGGCAAGCTGGTGGAAAATAGCTGGTGGAAATAGTTTTCAGTTAAACTCTCAGTAAGCCGTTGCTCTTACTTCATAGCGGTATCTACAATACGTAGATAGTAGTTTACAATAACTGCGTCTTCGTAGTAGATATGTATCATCATTCATTACAGTATTGATTAGTAGATATGTATCATCATTCATTACAGTATTGATTAGTAGATATGTATCATCATTCATTACAGTATTTATTGAACGATGGCTGAAACTTCATGACAGGGGCTAGTCTGAAAGAGAAATGGAGATCTTAAGTGTCCGCCTGAGACCAAACAAAGCCGGCGCAATTCTTGTTTCACATGTTGATACTGTTAAAGTAGCTGATCCTACCTATTTTCCCATCCTAGAAACTCCGAACAAGGTTTTCCTCCCAACCCCAGGCCTCACTACCCTGACTATGCGACCTAACGTACTAATAGTGTGCCATACCTTAAAAAGTAAAAAACTGGAACGTTGAGAGTAACCTACTAAACTAGGCAAACCTGCTACAGTTAGTTTTGAATCTTGAAATAAAGACCTTTGCTTCAACTAAGATCCAGTTTTATTACCTTATATCTAATACACTTACCAAATAAATTTTTGATGTTGGATAAAATATAGAAGTTTAAATAAGATAGGTTCAATAGCAAATACCCATCATCTGCGAAAGTTTCGCTTTTCCTTCCAGCCTTGGGGAAACACTTTTAAATTCACGTGATGGCTGTGTTTAAAGTAAAGTCGGTTAATAATCTAGGTTAAAGAAAATTTTTGGGTTTAATAGTTAACCAGTCCGACATAAAACCTCCAAAATTTGCCGCCCGCAAAGCCATCTTTCAGGTGTTAACTTTGGAAGTGGTAGCACCCTGAAAATGACACAATCAACCTGTGTGGAAGTCACGCTCTCAATTTCACAGTTCAGTTTCAAACTTTTTCAAAGCCGTGACCGAGATGTGCCCAAACTAGTCGTGTGTCGGCAGTCAAGGTTCTCGTCATCACTTTGCTATGTCGCGTCGTTATGTAGTTCAACTAAAATCACGTCTCGACATTCTGAGAGCAAATTGTTCATTTCCCTCGGTCTTTTGATACGTTGCCTTGCCCCAAATCGTGCAACTTCAACGAAAACCTGCTATGCAGCCGATGTTTATCGGATTTAAATTTGCGTTACGTCACTTTGTATCTTACCTTGAAACATAGATTTAGTGGTCGTAAGTACCTAACAGTGACGGTTATTGGATTAAAATCTCAGCTCCTGTTTGAAATGCAATGCAGGGTGTATTCGACTCGGTTTTGTCGAGATTTTATGAATGTTGTTCTCTCAATGGATTAAGATTGAAATCAAGTTCAGTTAATAGTCACGTACACTTCTTCTGGTTAGGTGAAGCCTACATTTTTAGTAATCAAAATATCGTCTTGCCCTCAAAAAGTCATGTTAACTAGTGGTTGTTTTATTCGTAGACCGGAACTGACACGGCGCTTTCCCAGTTTATTAATTTTATCCCTGCAGCAGGGACCCTGCTTCACCCTCATGTGTGAGCAGGGTTAAAAGTTCCACATTTAGAATTTAAAAATAATTACATTTACTGTCAAGATTATGTCTGGTTCTCTTGCAACGCCCACCTTTTTCTGAGTCATTTACTATTGAGAAATAGAACACAATAACCATGTTATATTAAGGAACTTTCTCGTTTACCAGACTATTTATCCCTTAAGTTCAAATATGTACCGTTCAGAGGTTGGTGCGATTAGTTTTCCGTCTGCTTTTCTTCACTCTTTTCATTTATCATTTAATGTATCAAGTTTTAAAAAGACGAATATGGTTTTTATTAGCGTGAAAGTTAATGCGAGCTAGTAAGATGTCATAACATTTTACAGAATAGTAGGCACACTGAAAGAGAAGTTAAGCTTGAATTAGCTTGAATTATAATAGGCACGATTTATACAATTTACATACATGTGATATTATGTATGCATGGTTAATCATATGTTCATGGCATCCACTTAGGGATCGCAGGAGTTGTCTTCTGCAGACATTGTGAGAGAGAACTTAAAACAATTGACATGCTACCGCCACATTCGACTTTATAAAAAGAAGAAAAATAATGATATTAGTTTTAACTGAATGATTCGACAATTGTTTATGAGTTGCATCAGAAACTAAGTTAAACATTGTTTTTGTTATTCTCTTCTTGCCTCGAATGAAAGACAAAGGACAAATTTTTTGTCTTTCACTCTAGTCAAGAAGGGAATAACAAACACACTGGTGAATAATATTAGTCCTATCCAATTTGTAATTAAACTAGGCCGAAAAAGGACAGTTTTAATTTATGTGTTTTGTAATGCTATTAGGTAATTTAAATATGATTTTGTTAATGTGTGTCTAGTCGTTGATCAGTTTTCTGAAAAGTGTGTAAGTGATTTAGCTTGATGTCAAATTTGAGATTGCAATATCAAACTTTAGCTTTGAACCAAAAATGGATTTTATGCAGATTATTTCATCTGTCTTTAGAGAACGGTATTTATGGGGAGGTAAAGTGAGTTTTTCTCAGAGTTGAAAGTTAAATTAGTTTTTCTAGGTTACTGGGTAGGCTGTCGGAAGGAGCTAAGAGCTTGACGATGGATCCTTAATTTTGGAGATAGGTAATTTTCGGATAAAAGAGCAAAATGAAGTTTTTTTGGGTTTTGTGCCGTGTGCCCTTCCTATTTTAAATTATCCTCCTTTTTCTGGGTGGGAATCGTCTGTCCGGTTTCCAACTGTCAAGGTCGAATTAAGGGCTTTTTAACTAATTTTATCATGTGAAAGAAAAGGTCGTGTTAGGGTGCGTGTGCCGTGTAAGTACCTATGATGGTGTGAAATCACCCTTCTTATGAACGTGTGGTACACACCATGGCAGGTGCCGCAAATTTGTCCTGGTTTTAAACAGGGAGGTGCCTCAACATTTTCTTCCATACCTATCAAACAAGAAGAAATCTTAAATTAAAACAATTTTGGACACATCCCCATGAACATCGTTTTCTTCCGGTTGATGAGTCATCTATTGTTCTATATAAAAATCTGCCTCAGACTAACTTGTCTTTATCGTTCAGTCATATAATTTGAAGTTTAACTGCATATTATTGGCAGATAGCTGATGATGTAGAAACAGATAACGAAAGTGGAGCGATAGTCGGCGAGACCATGAGTAAGTACATTTTTCTTGAACTAATGTTAAGTAAGCTTATGGCAATGCTTTGTTGAGCTTTTTCGGAATTTAATATTAAATGAAATATTTGCAATCTAGAAAAACCGAACGCTACAGTAAGTTTTTTTCTTCTGTTTGTTTTTGGTTTGTTTTTGGTTTGATTATCAATGGCCTATGGCTTATCAATGGATTTTTACGAAAGTCCACAAAAGTACTGTCTTTATAGTTTTCATGAATTACAACTCCCATACGCACCCTCCATTTCAATTAGCGTGACTTACTGTGCTCATGAGATGCTACAAAAAATCGTTTATAACTTTTCACTATAGGCAATTATCATTCATTATAATAACCTCATTCTGTTCCTTAGTCCCAAATTTCTTTACCCGCTTTAAATATTATATCGCCTGATAACCGATTCCTTGCCACGTTACACGGTCTAGTCATCCATTTTCTTATTGGGCAGAGTGCAAGACTAAGACACATGTTGCAGTAAGACTAACTTAGTTTCTTACATTCTCTCCAATCGGTCCTAGGCAGGTAGCACAGTTTCACCTACTTTCTGCCTACCAGCTTAATAACCTCCATCTCCATATACCCGTCCTTCATCAATGTGAGATGTAGTTATTTTTGGTAAAATTGAAATGACCCACACCAAATGCTTTGTGATGACGATAATCATTTGCAATCTAAGGATATTATTTGACAGTTTTGATTTTGGCAGTTTCTTAATATGAATTTGCGTTTACCATATTGACCATGAAAATTTCGATTTTGGCCATGGCCTTGGTCGTGGTTAAATTTTTTACCATGTGACAAAGGTATTATTACAAATTTGACCATGATCAACATCTTTGGCCATGACGCCTTGAAGTAGGCCAAATGATCAAAAATCGTGGTCATCTTACCCCCTCCTAGATACGCATCATCATTTATATTTAGACGATAAAATTTGCTCGGTTACAGCTATTCACATCTACAGGAGTTTTTGTTTATTATCCTATCCTCAAATTAATAACCCTATCTATTTAAGGGGGACTTTTGATATTTGTTGTGAGCACACTCATAACGTGGCAATAAGTTACTTTTCTATAAATAATGTTCTCTTCAATCAAATTACTTAACAACCTTTAAATGAGGGTGAGTGGGTAGGGCGCTGACACTGACCATCAGCTGGAATTGAACCAGCTGTCAATAACAATTTTGACCATAGTCATCGTCAAAAAAATTTCAATCAATTGACCATGCACCTTGGATTAACTCAAATTGTCAAAAAATATGATCACTTAACCCATCCCTTCTTCAGCCCGCCCTCTCTCAGCCCGCCCCGAATTCACTTTTGAAGTCTTCAAACGCGTATATTTATTCAGGTAAGGTTAATGAACTGCGTGCAAGTCGACTACTGTTACTCAACAACTGTCTAAAGTACTTCCTGCCTATAAATTCTGTAACTACGATTAATTATCCCTAAAACTTGCCAGCTAAATTCGAGAACAAATCGATACAGTTCGCAGGCTATTTATCTTGGCATATAATTGGTTATTTTTCTTGAGGATTTTAAAATTTGAATATTTAATGTAACCAGAAATTAAATCTGGCTGAATTCTGATTTTAATCTGGCTCACCTTTTGCGAAATTTTAAATTTTGACCCTGTTTTTCTAACACGAACTTCAAATTTTTGTTAAGGAAGCCACGATTCGGTACACACTGAATATTTGCATTAAAAAGATAGAAATGGTAAAAAGATACATAAGATAGTAATGGTATAGTGGTAAGATACATAAGATAGTAATGGTAAAGTGGTAAGATACATAAGATAGTAATGGTATAGTTGTAAGAATCTTAAGTTCCAAATTGTTGACAGTTGATACAAGAAAGGAGGTTGTAAATTTCGCATTATCAATTATCATGATCACCATTGAATTATTCGAAGTTGTTCTCTGTGCGGTGCTTGTGAATCGTCAATGCAAAGAAATTTGATTTTCGTCAGTGCACCCTTTGGGAGTTGAGCTGGTTCGTAATGAGGAACTAAAAAAGGTCCCCTCCCCACTTAAAACCATATTAATCTAACATGGAAGGTAATTCAAACAGTTAGCGAGTTATTTTAAGTGGAAAGGTAGGGGGCCGGGGAACGCTTGAGTCTGGTGTCTAATGTATGTACATATTGTCCTTAATAGCATCCATTAGTGGTGTTGGGAATACCTACTTTTGCTTTCCGCATTAATTTAAATGTAGTTGCAATAGGCTGGATTCAAGGAATACCTTCCAAAACGACCTACCTTCTTTTAATTATGAGTTTACAATCGCTATGTTGTTAAGATTTGTTGATGAATTAATCAGTATCTACTATAAGCATAGCTGTATCAGACAATATTGGTTAATCGATAAATCACTGGATCATTTTAAGTGCAATATCCGGTCAAGTATCTCGCTAAGATCTTGCATCATTCCACTTGATTAAATAAAGCACTGTAATTATTTCTTGCCCCAACGTTTGCCATGATGTACATTTATTTGATACACAACGTCAAATTATCGCTCCTGTCTTGATCCCGTAATATGCTTTGTGATGAAGACATTGCCCCCCATTATTCTGCTCAATGTTCTTAATCGGAGTTCTGCGTGTGTGTGTGTGTAGGTAATCCAATCATTCCTCGCGATTGTATCTTGCCAATAAAGGTGCATGATGCTAAAGAATAACCGGCCCGCTTGGATCATTGTCGAAAAATCTTGCAATTAGCAGATGCAAGAAGAATAGCGAGGCCGCTTACAAGATTGCGCCTTTGTTTCAGGAAACCGCTTAATTTCCAATCAATATTCGAATATTCAAGCTATACAAACTTTATGCTCAATTATTTAAGCGATGCAGTGGTTCCAAAACCGTTGTTCTGATACGTGTTCTATCCAATATCCATGGTATTACATAGTAATATTCGATGACATTGAAGGACACCGTAAGCTACCCTTTAGCTTTTCAAGCCTTTAGACCTACCAATACTTGGGCTTATAATACACGTAGGCGCTTTAAATGCATGAGGTATGTGTGTACACGCATCTACAATATACAGTAAACCCTCGATTTACCGGGCCTCTCGGGGGAAAGGGTTGATGCCCGGTAAATAGAGGGGCCCGGTAAATAGAATTTGACTAAAATATGGCCTAATCTCGTGTATCTTCATTATAGGGCAGTATATCATACTTTAATTGGGTACAGAAGGAGCCGTATAATGTGACGACCCTGAGATAACAAGCTTTGACATGTGACACGCAAAGAAAAGACGGGAGGGAATTTCTTTGTGAAAATATTAAAAAATTTCGGGGGAAAGGGAGGAGGCCCAGTAAATAGAGGGACCCGGTAAATAGAGGCCCGGTAAATCGAGGGTTTACTGTACTGTACTCGTTTTTAAACAGTTCTGATGGAACGATTTTGTATTGTACTGAAACGTTGATTTCAAAATACTGTACTCGTTCTACTGACAAGTTTATCAAAACAAATTGTTGAAAGACTTTACTTTTGAAATTTTTATAAAACCGCTTTGCAAATTGCACGTGAGTCGTGACAGATAATCTCCGTGACGCTGAAACTTAATGATTTCGTCTCATATTTCATATTTTAAATGTTTAAATCAAATTTGATCATATGATAATGTTCTAATCATTCCTTTTTCTAGTCACCACTTTTGAAAGCTCTTGCTTTTAAATGCGACACTTGCATATTAGACAAAGCACCACAGTGTCAGAGAGATTGCTTAATACCCTAAGAAATAAGAGTTAAGATTGCTTAATACCCTAAGAAATAGTCACAAATAGTATAATATTGCTCTGCAGGTGGCCGAAGACACAATTTTACTGTTGCCGGTGTTTCTTTCTTTGTACCTGAATTTAAGGGAGAGGCCTCTAGCTGTTCTGCAGTAACATCTCCCTCTAGTCTCTAAGTTTCATTAGATTAAGTTTCTTAATTAATACTATCCTAATTCCGCGACTCTTCTTTATTTTCTGTAATTGATTTGTCTAGAAAAGAGCACAGTTTAACTTGATTTTCTGAATGTGATTGGTAACTAATCGCCCATTGAATCTTTGATTTCTTTAAATTTAGCATCCTTAATTGCATAATGGATTGTTTATTGCTATCTTTTATCCAACCGTTTTTAACATACTATTATTAAAATAATTTATGAAAATTGAATGTAAAACACACAAATTGCAGTGAAGGGCAGGCAGTTTATTAACCCTCACCCGTTACTGGGTTGAATTGCGACCGCTATTTCATACGTGTGTTAACAGTCCAACTCGTTCACTTTTCATCGCTGCCGTTTCTTTGAATTCGTGATTAATCAAACATTGCATTGTCTGGGGTACAGCTACCTGCTACAGTCACGGTTAGTCATAGTT
>JH152719.1:2690-17235 GCA_000226015.1 Mnemiopsis leidyi | reverse complement strand
ACTCAGTGACGTGATATTGCAGGATAGTGATGCTGTTGAAAATGTAACAATGTCAAACCTCGTGAACATGTAGTAGGCGTTTGACTGACAGCGGCTTCAGGAGAGAAATACTTAGCTTTACATTAATCATAAGACAGTCTGATTGACTAACAGTCTGTGATCTGAACTAAGGGGTGGAGGCAGAATGTGGAGGCAGGATGTTGAGGGAAGATGTGGAGGCAGGATGTGGAGGCAGGATGTGAAGGCAGGATATGGAGGCAGGATGTGGGGATAGTATTTGGAGGCAAGATGTGGAGGCAAGATGTGGAGGCAGGATGTGGAGGCAGGATGTGGATGCAGGACGTGGAGGCAGGATGTGGAGGCAGGATGTGGATGCAGGATGTGGATGCAGGACGTGGAGGCAGGATGTTGAGGGAAGATGTGGAGGCAGGACGTGGAGGGAAGATGTGGAGGCAGGACGTGGAGGCAGGATGTGAAGGCAGGATGTGAAGGCAGGATGTGAAGGCAGGATTTGGAGGCAGGATGTGGAGGCAGGATACGAAGGGACGAGGGCAGTTCTTCATTTATGTAATTAGTGTCACTCAGTGACGTGATATTGCAGGATAGTGATGCTGTTGAAAATGTAACAATGTCAAACCTCGTGAACATGTAGTAGGCGTTTGACTGACAGCGGCTTCAGGAGAGAAATACTTAGCTTTACATTAATCATAAGACAGTCTGATTGACTAACAGTCTGTGATCTGAACTAATCAAGATTCAGTGGGCTTCAAAAAAGCCCCTACAAGAAATCTTTCAAGACCCCTAAATCTGTTCGTTTTACTCAGAGTAAGTTATTTAACATTTGCCAAAGTTTGTACGAATCTCGAAGGCACATAAAACTAACCCGTACTTTTTAGATGCACGTGGAACAGCACGGAGTACCTCAAGTGCTCGGCCGGAGACACGATCTATTCTACTCTACACATGCTGGTAGAGTGGTCTCTGCCTGTCATTCCGGTCCTTGTGAGCTGCATCGTGCTTGTTTATAAGCTGCAATGCAAAGTAAGTGTTTACCTAAACGGAATAAAACCTGTAGTGAGTTTTTTAGACACTGTTAGCGTTACCAGAAAAGCAGGTTATTCAGGTAACTGTGCAGGATCAGAAGAACTATTTTTACCTGCCGAAATCCTCCATTACGATTAAACTCTATTGATGATTTAAGTAATCTCAAAACTGTTGCATATGATCGAGCCAATTGGAGAAACATGTTTTCATATAATATCGATTTTGATTAGAGTATCCAGTTTTTTGTCACTGGATTTTTTTACTGAATGTCTCCTCAGCAGGACTTTATTACCTGTCCAGGATGTATTTTTTACTATTGGATTGGTAGATATGAAGTTTGATATATAAAATCCTCCATCTCTTCATTATGATATAATTTACTTAATTCTACTGTCTATAGTTAGGTATACATCACTTCATCGGAAAGGCAGCGAATTCAAACAAGTTTAAACTCTCGGCAGAATAAGTAACACCATGATGAAATAGCCCAAAAGTTCGATGAAAGCTCAAGGCGCCTCAAGCGACTGATTTCATCACTTTACGCCTTCATGGCTTATGCGTCATATTATGTATTTGATACGAGACCTACGCCCTACAGTGCTAAAAGGGTGGTCCTAAAACCTAATTAGCTAATTGTTCTGAAAGCCTTACAGTTAAGAGATATTTTACGTAATTCTAACAATCCTGAATTACAAACTCTCACTTGCTCTCTCACATATGTAATCGGCTATAAGTAGTTTTAAAAATTACATCATGTTCATGAGAGACTACGACTTTGAAAATATAGGTTTGGGATTGACGCACTGTAGCACGTAAATGTCGTCCACAAATCACATTATCACAAGTTTATCCGTCATCGTGAGCCTGGCACATTGAGCTTTACTACAACTGTTGAAAATGCCTTACCGTAGTCGGAAACATTGCAGCTACAGATCGAACAAAAGTTCATACAACTGCATTGAAATTCCTAACAATTAGTATGATGGAGAGACTCTGTCTGCAAACGGAAAAGGATATAAAGGTTCTTTTTAGCCTCCTTTATTCCATACCATACATGCTGCAGCCTCCGAAACGACGCCACAACATCAAAGTTCAAACTTTCATAGGTTTTATATGGCTTTGTGGCAGGTTGAGAAGACGAAAATCTCATGATCGCAATATAATATAATAGCGCCATTTCTCCCTTCGTTAAGTCATTATCTCACAGCTAAGCCTCAAAAGCAGAAAAATGATAAAATAAAAAATAAAAACTGATGACAATTTCATAATTACCCGAATGCAAGGAACTTTGAGGTGAAAGAATTTCATTTGATGGTTGAAAATTTTTAAAGGTATAGTTCTGCTGAATCTATTTAATTAACGTTCGATCCCGCAGGTGATGCTGAAAATGCCAACAGCGGGACACAGAAACAGTGTTACTTCCAATACAGGACTGATAAAAAGGGAATCCACCATCACTATCGTCATTCTTACTGCAGTTTATTTGGTACTTACTTATTTTATAATGTTGAATTTTTTTTACCATAATACCTTATGTCATTATATCAAACTTCCTCTCAACAAATTAGTCCGCACGATGTTAGCTAACATCGTACGGACTATTTTCAGAGATAAAGTTTGATAGAGATTCTCCTGATGTATAAGCTATAGAACTTATATCGAAAAGTTAGTCCTTCGTCCATGCATAATTACTTGCCCGCTCAGCACTGTCTTACAAGCTCTCTCACGTACAGGATTATAGGTGTTGCTATACTGAAGCCGGCTGAATAGCCCTACTGAATCTAAACTTTCAACACCCAAGAAATTTGGCAAATAATTTGAGCGCTTTTGTAACTCTTACCTCTGTGGAACTTCCTTATCTTACAGAAAATATGTTCTTTATTTATTTTATAGTTCGATTACAAACGAAACCAAAATCGCAACCATTTTGTTTTCGTAACGTCCATCTTTTATATAACCTTCTGTGCCTCCATTGTACAGCAGCGCGCACCTTCCCCTCATTTTATTCTCGGACAAATGCCTCCTGTACTTCTGACGACCTCTTCTTTACAGGTATGTTCGACCAGCTCTGCTATATTTCATTTTGGTTACTACTTCGACTACTTGCTGAACTGTGGAGAGGAAACTCGCTTTGCGGATGAGCTTGACCCTGTAGTCCTGACTCTTCTCACTACCTTTGCCATCCCTCTAAACTCTACTCTAAACACCATTATTTACTTCTGCCGTATAAGAGATCTGAGAACTTTTGCTCTTTCGGCTTTACGAATATTCAGATTAAGGTCCATATACCGCCAAGAAGCCCATGCAGTTGATACAAGCAATAAATTTGACATGCAGCCATTTCACGGGAAATGATGTCTAGATAGCTATCAAGCAGTTAAGTAACAGCTTCAGTGAAACAATAAAATATTTAATTCAACTTCTTAACTACTTTATACCTACCATGCAATATGGATGCTGTCCCAAAGTGATATTTTTATCTAAGTTTATCTTTATATTTCAATAATTTACTTCTTGTCAAAATCGAGTAAAGAGAAACTAGCATTTAATCGAACGATCGACTCATCAAAAACTTAACTTTCCTTAGTGCATGGTGTAGTTTGCGCAGACGTTACTTCTTTATAAATCTAAGTGTTGATAAAATGAAACATTTCTTTCCGCCACACCCCTGCACTAGGACGGCCAGGAATTTGAACCGGACTCTCTGCAGACTTCAGGAGCTGACAACAAAGCGAGATTCAGCCTCAGTAGCCCCTACAAATGCAATATATCAATATAGATGTCATCGGTGAAAGGGTACAAATCTCCTCCCTGTAAGTGATGCAGTTTTTGTAAGATAATGTCTGATTTAATTGACGAGTCAATGTTTAAAGTTACTGGTATAAACGACCCCTTACGTTGCGGGAAATTCCATTCGATTGTTTGCAAAATAATATTATTGTAGATATTTCCAAGTGATGAAAATAATCGGAAGGTCGTGCAGCTTCACCTCAGATCCGGTCACGTACGTTACCCACCAGGCACAACTCACTTGCTGGCCATGGTGGTGGGGGCTGTTCAACACACCCCGGCAGTAGGTAGGTCCAGAATACTGAATAATATTCTGAACCTACCTACCCGGCAGAGTTGCAACTTGAAATATCACTCATCACCTCATGAAATGTTCTGCAGGCATGCAGGCATGCAGTCATGCAGGCATGCAGGCAGCGGTCTGCTAGCTTACTTGGGTAAGCACTACATCAATAAGCTGTTAGCCGGATTTGTTACCCGGTTGCTATCCGGTTCTTTGCCGGTTGTAAGCCATTTACAAATGGTAACAATGTGATGAGTGACGACTGTATGCCGGTATAATTTAGAACATCTGCCAACTACTGGCTTGCGCATTGGTGCCAGTTTGAGTTTAACCGAGTTAATATCGCCTTTTTAAATATTTTGTAGGTATTTGACAGAATTATAGTTGTCAGAATTATAGTCGCAAAAATTATAGTTGTCATGAGAATAGCCCCGGGAAAGTATGTTTACTACGTAGTTTATTCTCGTCTTTGGCCATTTCTAATAGTATTAAAAAATGATGCTCTCTGTCCCTGATCAAAAGCAGACATCCGCATCCGTGCAAAATAGACTTACCGCAAAGTACAACGGGGAAAACTTCATGAATTTGAGATTCTTGTTGAATCGATGACTTAATGTTTAAAGTTATAGAGGTGCCTTACACGGAGCTAACTCATGCTATTTTAATAAAATCCTACCCGAATACTGAATGACAGGTTGAACCCCACGACTCTTTTGCTGAAGGTGTCATTTGCCGAACTATGTGCCAAATTACCATTACTAGAATTTGCAGTAGCTACAAAACTACGGGCAAAAGTTTTTGGAATTTCCGTTGAACTTTCGAGGCGGGCGGTACTTCTAATTCCACTAAATATTCTACGCTTTCCATCAACAAGATTACCAAGGTGCTATCACGATAGGTTCCGTCAATTTTTCTAATACTCTGATAAACGTATTAAGTTTAGTTTGGACGGGCCGGATGGGTCCCAGGTTATAATCAACTAATTCTTCAAATTTCAATGTATTGAGTTACCCTCCAACGAAAGATTCGATTCAACCAAATTTCAGGGTGTTGGCCTCTCTAGCGGCAAAGTCACCGATTAGAAGGTCCCAACTCCTAATAGTCCCATAATCACCACATACTTTTCTCGTCCTAACCTACCGGTACGTAACATTCATCATGTTCCGGGTGTGATCGTCAGCGATGCTTTAACAGGGCGGTTCACCTCTCTCTCAACCCAGCATCATCACGTCGCAGGCGACCTGGTCACGTGATTATCCAACGCGACACGTCATCAGGCGGGATCACGGAACTGCGCGGTATCAGACTCGCCTCACTCGCAGAAGCTCAAGAAATTCGCACTAGTCCAGGAGTGTTGAAATTTGGTATTTAACTGCGGACAATCGACATATTTTGCCACTTCAGTTTTCTAACATAAAACTTGCGCTTTATTTCCTTCCACCTAGATTTAACAAGTCATGATGACTCTCTCGAGATTTTGTTTGTTGTTAGTTTGTGTCCGAACTTGCCTCGCACTAGCGGCAGATAATTCGGACGGACAGAGTGTCGAAGTGTCAGACCAGACTATGATCTTCGATGTAATTTACGGCTGTTTTGAGGAAAAGAAAGACGATCTGGCGCCGTGTGTCCTGTATCAACGACAGATGGACTGTCTGAAACCTCACTCTGGTAACCGCTTCGTGGATGAACTGCTTGAAGGCCTGGAGGCCACCGTCAGGATCTACGAATGTCCTGTCCAAGAAGAGGGAGACTCTGCAGCTGCAGCTAACGTAGCGGACGTTTCCGAGGAGAAGGGAGACAATGAGAACGAGATTGAGAATGACATTCGCCACCGGGAGAGGCGCATGTTCAAGTCTCCCTGTCAGAACTACCAACACCCCCGCCTCGACAACGCCTGTGCCAACTGGATGTTCAACAACTACCATCTGCTCAACTCCGGCTGGGCGGCCTGCAACACCTTTGACTATGACTACACTAAACCCTGCGGCTGGTATTGGGCAAAGTGCAAGAGAGCCAACAGGAATCACCACTGTTGCATCAGTGTCCATTGTCATGGGAACCTTGGTTAGGAGCAGACTTTATTTTGGACTTGAATTTGTGTAAGAGAGAGAGTCAGACTATTCTTAGGCCAGCACTTTCGCTCGGTTTTGAGAGGACTATTAGAGGAAAAGAAAGACAATCTATGCTGCGCCATAGGAACAAGACTAAGAATCTATTGTAACTTATTATTTTAACATAGTTACGGGCAAGGACTTTTGATAGCCTGTAAGTAATCATAAAGTTGCCACTGATTATTAAACGTGTTTTTAGTCTATTAAAAAGGTAATGTTTACAAAGGTAATGTTTACACATCATGGTCTAAATATTCCCTTGATCGTGAGCACAACTTTTTTTAATGTAATATTTGAAAAACAGCTCAAGATTTCCCCATTCGGCCATTCCTTTACCTTTGTCTGCTGCTGTCAGCACTCAAATTTTAGGACATTCAAAACTTTTAGTGTGATGTGTGAATAATACTCCGTGATAGAAACGGACAATTGAATAATTATGTTTCTTCATTTCGTGAAATTTGAATATTGATAGAACCGTCTCTATATGTTGGGTGTTACATTTTTGTCATCACATTCTTTAACCCCGCTAAAAGCTGTGCCTCTGTCGTCACGTTTAAACTTATCTGCACAAAATGCTTATTAAATTTCAACCATAACGGCAACCACTTCACTTTCCATACCCTTATCAGCCTGATTTATGATCCCGATGGCGACAACCTTGAAAAGTCACGACCCGGCACTATCTCAAGATGTTCCTAAATTGAGTTAAAGCGTTTCGGTGAGACTGCCAAATAGGATAATTAAGGTCATGGGCACTGTATAGGCCCAACATTTAAGCTTCTTTAACACCATTCGGTTGAATCATAGATTACCTCATCAAGTTGGCCTATATTGGCAAATCTAGTTCGTATCTCGAACTACACATGTGATATTGAATAATTGACATTTGATGACAAGTTGGTGGAACCATGGTTACAAAAGGGTGTGTTTGGGACTCAAATATGAGCATGATAATCGGTGATTTAAACCTTTCTCGCACATCATCATCTCATGAAATCCATATATGCACACTTTGACACTCGAAACTTCAACTTCGCAAGACTTTTTAAAGCACGCATGCGGTGATTTTAATGAGTTTGTTTTAGAGTTTATTTATATGCTTTTTAATTAAAAAGTATAAATGTTATATGCGCTATTACGTTTAGTTGTGTAGCTGTATGTGTGGAATTATGCTATTTGAATTGTATTTGAAATTAATTTATATTTAAATTATAAATGTAATATTAACTAAAATACTATGATCGTAATTTAATCTAAATTCATGTTTTTCGCAAAGTTATCAGCTAGGAATTTTGTATCATATTTTGATGTGAGTGCAATTATGAATTCTACTCATTGTTAAATTATATGTTCAATATTTGTGATTCATCAACATAAAATTTTTTCTACCCGGAAAATGTTTTTAAAAAACGAAATGATCTCTTTTATTGTCTCAACAAGAAAATCAAGATCTCAAAGTTTAAAAACAAATAGCTGTGACTGTAAAGAAGAACTCACTACACATGGGTGAATAAATCCTGGCCTATAATGGTTTCCTGGTGGTAAGAACGACCATGCATTTTCTTGGAATGTCCACCTCTCCTAACTTTAAACAGGAACCCAAGCCTTTTAAATCGGAAAGGAAGGCTAAATAGACTTCTAGTTCTAACGTAATCTAGTAAAAAATATCAAGTATTCGGGGAGGCCGTCTAATTCTGCAATTCTTGTAGGTTACCTAATTAAAGTAAATCTATCATTACTCCCTCACTTGGATAACCTTTTTGGACCCATACCCGCATACAATCATAGTGTGCATTATGTGTGCCAGGCACACAATTGCGCAGATGTATTATTCCATTCTGTGTTTATGTCGCACCGCAGTTCAAACCTACTTTGTGGAGCTCATGCAACTAAGAAAGGCAAGTAAACGATACCGAATTTTTCGCCCGACCAATTTTTTACTGATTGATAATTTGATATAAACTGATTGATGAATCCAGCCGTTGGGGTAATATTCTGATACATGTCTGTTTATAAGATTATTGCTTACACTATCACCAAGTTCAAATTTTGGTTATAAACTCATCACATTCGTTTCAACCAGAAAATGGATATTAAACTACAATTTGAACGCAAGATAAGAATACCAAACAATTAGCGTACTGACGCAGATGTTAACATTTGTGGTACTTGTCCTCAAACTCTAGGGCTTTGTGAACAAATAAGGTATTAATTAGGTATAGAAAAAGTGTTTTTTCTGATGATAACTTCATGTAACAAAAGACCATTTTCTATTTGCACATTTGAGCAAGTTCAAGATTGGCAGTTTAATGAAAGGTTTAAGTGAAATTAAATGTCTTATAAAGCCCAGAGAACAACAATTTCGTCCAGTTCTTTGAGAAGACGGGGTCTGGTCTTAGGTCTTGCCTCGTAATGTTAACAGAACAAAATTGTTGGGGTACACACATGTAAGAAATGAACCTTGCTAAAAGAGAAACCTTAAATGGTGCAACATGGCCTAAAACTAGGATTGCAGTGCATATAAATGTCGTGCCGGTAGATCTGTAAAAATATGTTTTTTTAAATTAAAAACACGGACATTTACCAATCAACAATCAACATTCTATGAATGGCACATGTAGAGTTAGTTTTTAGGGTAAGTAGATCTGTATAAGATGTCAGTTTTTACAGAGAACTAGTATAATTTGGAAAGTTGTCATGTAGCCCTTTCGCCTAATATAAAAATTGCTATATCCACCGTATCAAGAGTGTACAGAGTTTGCTTATATAATCCTCTAAATGACTTGACCTAGTAATATATGGGCATTCACATTCAGCTTACTATACTTTATTTCGTCAGTGTGCAGAATAACTGACAACATATTTGTATGTGACCTATTACCTTGTAAATCTTGTAAATCTTGTAAATTTTAGATAGCACTTGACAAGATGATATCTGTTTTACTTAATTCTGGCTTCCCTTACTAATATAATTAAGTGTTTCTTGGAAT
Source organism: Mnemiopsis leidyi (assembly GCA_000226015.1). Taxonomy (NCBI): domain Eukaryota; kingdom Metazoa; phylum Ctenophora; class Tentaculata; order Lobata; family Bolinopsidae; genus Mnemiopsis; species Mnemiopsis leidyi. The sequence continues at coordinate 8,017 of JH152719.1, read as the reverse complement.
GATATTTTTGCCTTCCATTCTGAAATTAATGAATGATCATAGACTTTTGGTTCCAGATTTTATAGTCCTACATTGCTTGCTGGGGGTTGGCTTCCTGCTCATCTTTCACGAAATGTTTATAGTCCAAGTGTTTACCAACAAGATGTCTCGCTCCTAATCTAGAACAAATGAAGATTTTATTACTGATATCTTAAGCCTAATGGCAACAGATTCATACAGCATTATAAGAGGGCATCATCAATTACACATAATCGATTAACGGTAGTCTCTGTCAACATTAGTAACACATACATGTGAGAAATATTCATGAAATCTATAAAAGTTGGAGATCATGCAAAGACGCAAAAAATCAGGTTGGATTTGTTATTGGCGATAGCCCGACTATAACAATTTCGAAGACCATTACGATCTAGTTTATGACAAATGCCCTGTTTTTATATGACTACAGAATTAGAAACACCCTTGTTTTTCAAGGCCATGCCTAACTGTGGGTTAGAGCCTGGTTTGTTGTTGAAAAATTTGTGAGGATCAATTAACATCATGCTGCTCTAAACACTATGAAAATCACTAAAAAGTCGAGGTTTTAGCGATGTGGCCAGACTGAACTTTTCCAGACAATAGACATACAGACATACAGACAATAGACATACAGACATACAGACATACAGACATATAGACATACAGACATACAGACATACAGACATACAGACATACAGTCAAACCTCTATTTACCGTGCCTCTATTTACCACATTCACATTTTTCAATTTTTATAAAAGAATTGTTTACCTTACGTGATGGTGTGATTTTGGTTTAGACTTTGAATGAATTGATACTCTGAGATATTTAGTCGTTGTTAACTATCTTATAGCAAATTTTCAGTCCCCATTTTCAAAGTCGCTTAAGTTTTTTGGCCTTCGACAAATCTTTTCGACAATTTGTTTTTACATTTTGTGTTAGTTTATAATCATACAAATCATAAGTTATTTTAACCTTTATACATTGCATGCTCTCACTTCAGTTTCTTTCCGTCTTGGCAAAAAGAAAAATCTCGAGAATTAGTTCGAGTACACTTGTCACTGGTCAGTTTACAAAGACCAGAAGGCGCCTTCCTTTAAACCAAACTTCTTTTACAACTTCTTCTTCTTGCTTCTTCATCAACACATCACCACCAATCTCTTTAGAAATTTCAATTATTTTTGTCTTGTTATAAATCACCGACCGACGGAAGGCCCCAATAATTCAATTGTAATTCATTATGAAACAATTCCTATATTCTGCATTTATCTAATTTCTTGGTTAATTTCCGCTGGAATGCTCGGTAATTTTTGCAGAGCATTCCTCTAACAACATGTAACATTGAAGGAGAAATCTAGGAGGGGTAAACCACGTGACAGTAAGACTCGATCTCGTTGATGTTCTGGCGGAGAGACGTAATTAGTCACTCAACAGCAGCCAAGTGCTGGATTTCCCTAACAAGTGATAAAAAGCTAGGAAAAATGCAGGATGCAATCTTGCTGGAAAGCATGAAATATCACTGCAATCTGACTGGAACTCTTAAAACATGAAATATGACGGCATGCCCGACTTATTCTAATTCAAAGGTGACGGAATAAAAGGGGTCCAGGCCGGCTACGTGTGTATCCAATAATTGAATAATCTATTTGTGGCATGGATTCCCAAATCTTTGGTTCTAATTCACATTTAACAAGTGATAATTGGGGTTCTGTCCAGGAAACTTGTTGTACATAAATTTTTTGCAGTTTTTTTACTTTGCTCCGATTGCCATGAAACTTTGTGTGCTGCTGCTAGTTCTCACCCTTGGAATCTCGCACAGTGATCAATACGAAGACATTGATACGGGTTTTGAAAACAGTGACACTGCTCTTGAAAACAGCGACACTGCTCTTGAAAACAGCGACACTGTTCTTGAAAACAGCGACACTGCTCTTGAAAACAGCAACACGGCTTTTGAAAATAGTGACACTGCTCTTGAGAACGATTTACAAATCTTTGATTTTATCTACGGATGTTTATCGGGGTATATGGATGAGGTAGCATCTTCGTTGTATTTTGAAAACGAGGATGAAGCTATGAATGTGCTGAAGGAGACAAACCAGATTTTGGAGGAATGTAAAGCCTACCCAAAATTAAAATTCTGTTTGCAAACAAAATCAGGAAATCTCTATGTCGATGAATTTGTTTTCACACTAGAAAGTTCGATGGGATTCTGTAGCTGTTTACGAAGAGAAATTTTAGTGCCTACCAAGTGGTTTGACAGAAATGAAGCGGCATTTTGCGGTCTCTGCGAGGACCAGATTCCTTGTCTTGAACCATACATCAGTAACCCATATGTGGATGAGGTATGGTCAGGTCTAAATAATATTGTCAAATCAGAACATTGCGTCGAAGCTGTAGCAACTGCTGAAAAGGAAAAAGAGAAAAAGGAGAGCGAAATCGAAAGAGAAGAAAAGGAGGAACAAAGTGATCGTGAGTATTCTACAGCAACGTCTGCGAGTCCCAGATCGACTTCAACACCAGCTAGTGAAGTTCCTCCAGATGAATTATACGACGTTTGTTCAGCAAGGGAGCACTATAACCTGTCATTCAGCTGTGCCGTCTGGCTTCACTCGAACTATCACTCTATCAAGCCGGGTTGGAGAGCTTGTTCTAACTTTACTAATGAATCGTACAACAAAGGTTGCGGACTTTATTGGGCGAAATGCAAGAAGTCTAATAAAACTCATAACAAGAACTGCTGTATAAGTGTGCACTGCTACGGAGGGTTAGGTAAATGAATAAGTCTTTCATTAGGTGATTAGGGTGAATTGCAGTCGTGTTACTACTGAATTACTACACAAAGAAAGAAAAAATGTTAAATGTTTTCATCACTGAATTATGATTTCTTTATGATTTCTTTAAAAAGGCAATTTTTAAATGCAAAGCCGACCATTGCAAAAAAATCCATCTTTAAGAAGTTAATTGGCCATAATTATCGTAGTTAAAATACACTAGATAATTATTGTAGTTAAAATACGCTAGTTAGAAAGGACGTTGATCGGGAGAGTGCGCTTTTCAGTTTTCACAATGATAGAAACTTGTTAACCTGCATATTTCCCTATTTCTTTTGATTAAGTCAAAAGAGTGCTTTCCTGTATTCAAAATCGGTGAATAAAACTTGACTTTCAATTCTAACTATTCTAATAAGATATATTTATTAAATATTAAAATCAATTAAGCCTTTTTAGCTAGGTAAAGGCGAAGTCCACTTTGGCACTTTTACAACCTCTGAATTATTAGACGGCAAAACCGACATATGGTCAGCTTCGTTACTGTAACAGCTGTACACCTTAAACCATGTGTTTTCAGTTGATAAAGATAAACGTTTATAACGAGAAAGCTAGTTACTTCAGGCGGGCCTAATTACTATTAGAAATTGTTTAATGTTATAATAAAATTTCCAGCATTATCTGCCATCTTTAACTAACTTAACTTGAACTTAACTAATTAAAATTCGCCATTTCAATCATTTCAGTCACAGTGCAACATGCGTATAATGATATTGAACTCCGAACAAGAATTGATTGAGGTCAGGGTTAGGATTAGGGTTAGAGTTAGTGTTAGGGTTATTGTTAGGGCTATGGCTAGGGTTAGGGCTGTGGTTGGGATTTGAGTTTGGGTTTATGGCAGGGTTTGTGGTTGGGTTAGTGCGTGGAAGAGACTTCGTGAAAGTTGTAGGGACTCGGCCAATGTCAGTTGAATCAGCCAATGTTGAGGCAGAAGCAGAAAAGACAGCTGCAGGGTTTTGTTCGGTCAATTCCACAGCACGCTCTGTATTGATTTGTTCCTGGATTTGAATAAAATTATACTCTAGCAGCATATAGACGTGCTTTATCAAGAAATTTATTAGCTGAGCTGTAGATGTGCATTTGTTCACAATAACCCTTTCACGAATCAAGAATAACATCAATTTTATAAGTTTTAACCAGAATTATACCTACCATAAAGCGTATAGCTAGATTTTTGTCCGAACAAAAACATGCCAGTGAAATTTTCTTATCTTTTAATGCCGTAGCAATCTGAAAAGCACTTCTCTTACTTTAAGTTTTTGAGCCGGAACCGCTGCCACGCAGAATAGATCTTACATAATCTTGCATTATGATTTTCAAGACATTGTCTCTCTTCTACCCTCTATCTTCTTTTCCCCCTTTTCTTTCTCTCTCGAGAGAGAAAAGAAAGATATAAGAGATGACATGATAGGATCCTATCATGTCATCTCTCATATTTTTCTTTTTCAATATACTCTATCTTTCTCCTTTCGGCTCTGCTTCTAACCAATCAACTCTGATCTCACCTTTTTTATTTCTCCTCTTTTAGTCTCTCCTCCACATTTTTGATGTATCACAATCTCGTATAAATATAGTGTGCAGCTGGCATCGGAATCCAACTGGTGTCAAATAAATCGCTTACATCAGGGTGAGCTTCGTTTATGTGGGTAGTAATGTTGTTTTGCTCCGAACAGCCTCGCAAACTGGACAGACCAGTATCTTGTGCAAAGGTAGCGGTTTTGGTTTCGTTCGCAGCAATTGCTGTTTGTGGAGCTGGAGCAACGTTTTCTCGTCAAGTCCTAAATCAAAAATTCTTTGTATTAAGCGCTTAAACTATATTTTTGATTTAGAGATGATTATCCCACATGTGACGTTGAATGACAAGGTCAAAATTTTTCTTACCCAAGACTCTGGCATGTTTGCATCTCTTTAAGTGCACCTTTAGATTGCACCTCAACATGGTTGTTTTGCAACAATCTACCGGACAAACTACTGGAGTCTGAAATGAAATAAACAATTTTTTTCAAACAATTGCAATTTTATTTATTATAATTATATACAAACAATATGTGCAAATAAAATAAAAACTCACACACTTACACATTATAATCTTAACGACATGCCAAGTGACTAATGGTATTGAAAATCTTAAATTAAAAAAGAAGCGTCCCCAGAAGCTTCTGCCGTCCAATGGGTATACCAAAGATATCCTACTTGGATAAAGTGAGATACAGCTGCACTACTTAAGTATACCATCATACAATTGAACCTAAAATCGATCCAAGATTCTAGAATCAAACATAATCTTCGTTAATCTAAACTAAGATAATAAATAATTTACCAAAACCCAAAACATGGGTGTAGCGTGACCGTCTTTTAAAGTCAGCATTGTCCATTAAACATCGAAAAGGAGTGATATCAGATAATGGACCGTTTGAAGGGACCAATTAGTACGAAGATGAATCGAAATTACGGTCGATAATTTTCTTTTCAATGTTATG
>JH152717.1:299832-318605 GCA_000226015.1 Mnemiopsis leidyi | reverse complement strand
CCATTAACATCATTTAAAAAATTGAAGATGAATTTTTAGAAAAATTACCAAATAATGTATGTCACATATATATATATATATATATATATATATCATCCCATATGATTATCTGTAATTAGTTGTGGCCTTTATAGTTAGTGGGTTTTCTTATTCAGGTATTCAGGGAGCTGAACTTATCCTACTAGTGTTATCAAGTAACAAATAAAATATACTTAAATGAAATAAATCATATTCATGTTCCTATATCATGTGTTATTGTGTCTGATGATAGATATACACTGCTATTGATGATTTTCTTAGGCTTTAGTTTAGTTATTTAGGATTTCATCTTTCAGTATAAAGCATAGTATTACAGATATAAACAATGGCCCTCTCAGAAGGTGGGAACATGTCAACCTACGGAAAAACAGTTTATAATCCACACGAGCAAAGTGCACAGTGGGTCGAACAGATAAAAGTTAGTTCAGCTGTAGTATAAATAATGTTATGGTATCTGCGCTATGGCTTTTACCATTCCTTACCTAATCAACTGTATGTTAAAATCATGTTTATAGCAATAGTATTGATTTATTTGTATACTCAAAGACAAGATATGTATCTTTAAGTGTATCTATCTGAAGAAAGCTTTGATAATGGATCACAGTATCCAATTATCGGTTTACAGATGTTAACAAAATGTAAAAGTGCTATTCAAAGTATCATTGTTATTTCCATAGAGGGAAGAAAGGATAAAGGCAACTCACAAAGTTCTTAATGGTGATGAACAAGTGGTTGCCACATATTTCAAGGGAAGAAAGCCTGATCCTGGTCCAGATCCTACAAAGAATATCAGCTATTACAACAACTACAAAGAGGTATGGCATATTTTTCTGCAAATCTTTATTACTATAATCAATATTTATGATTAAACATTTTTTTATTAAATACTTTTCAAATGATTTTCTGACCATTTGGATTGGTTCAGGTAACAGGTTATAGGGTCAAAATGATCAATAGATTTTGACCATTGGCCATTGAGCATGTTCCAGCTTAATCAAGGCAGGTTCCCCGCAAAAGATTGTCCCTCAACTAAACTGCAGCTAATATCCATATTGACCTTGGACATAGGAAACATATTGAGGTGTCAGTGACACTGGCCACTGCTCATTTAAAAAATTTCAACTATGGTTAACTAATTATGTAATGCATTCATACTTGCATGCTCTTATATATAAATATTTATATATTGATTTTTCAGAGGCCCCAGGAAAGTCTTTATGAAAGAACATTCAAAGTGAGCAATGATTATGAACCGAAGCTTCATAGAGATGACAGACAACACAAAGTTGGACTAGATTTGCACTCAGAGGTTTTTCATGGTTTATTTACTTACTGTACTCCAAACAATACAAAAGCTATTTATTATCATCATTAGAACTCAAAATTTTGACAAAGTTGCCTTAGTACATGATTATTGGGTAGTACTCCCATAAACTTATCATAAATATACTTTCTTGATTTAACATTGTAAGCAATTTGCATATGTTCTAATAGGACAAAGGCAAGGGTGTGTCTTGTATGAGGACCAACAGCCAATATGGCGCAAGGATTCACGCCCCTATAGACACCATGGGTGTGGCCACAACCCATGCAAAACGTCAAATAATTACCAAGGAGTTTTATGATCATGGCCCTGAAGTCAGACAGCGATAACTTAAAGATCGTATGTAGTCAGAATGTTTTGTGAAGCACCTCTTTCAAATTAGAGTTACAATGATCTGAATTACATAACAATTTATTATTGGAGTTAAATCATCAAATAGTCTTACACCACTCTTAATATTATGTTTTTTTTAGAATATTTCAAAAATCCTTAAAGTCCTGTTTAAATTTTTGTCAATCGCTCTTGGTAACTTTATCGTTTCAATTGCAATAGACACAATATTTTTACCTTTCCAGCTTTAGGCCGGACAGATTGATTTAACAGTGACCAGTGATAATTATTTTGATGTTATATATATATATATATATATATTTGATATTAGATAATAGGGTCTTGTGGCAGGTCACAAAATAATTTTCATACCTTGCTGGTATTACTGGTAGTCAAAGGCTCTAAAGGCATCTGTATTCTCTGGGAAGCATCTTAAGCACGGTTCTTTCAAGTCAATCTGTTTCGAAAGTATCTAAACGACACCTTGGCAATATCCTTTCATTACATGTTGACACTATTAGAACCATAAGGACACATTTTCTTGTGCTTGAAAAACACTTTAACACACTGAATTTCGCAGTTGGTGGTTGGTGGTTTGCGAATTGCGAGTTGCCTCATTGCGTATTTTTATTCCTCATTCCGTGAATTGTAATAACAATAAGCGACGGGACATTCAGCTACAGTTTTTTCCAGGAGTTGGTGTTAATCTTTTCTTTATTAGGTGCTGATGATGTAATGAAAGCGTTTCACCTCTTAATGAAGATTTATTAGAATTGTTCTGCCTTTCATTCGATGTCTGATTGTGGGAAATATAAGAATAATTTGAATTTCGCAGTTTTGCCTTAAGACAATCGATACTCAATGCAATAATCATGCACAAGCATTAAAAGTTAATTCAAATACATTTTTTCAAGTGTGTATATAGTAGTTAAACGTTTTTCTTTGTCATCTGCATATGCTTAAATCTACTCAATATTATTCATATATCATAAAATCGAGGTATCAGAGGACAAATAGAGCATGCAAGGAAAAAATTCGTTCCAGCAAGCAAATTATTATTATCAAAATAGGACAGACATTTGTAATGTTATAACCAAAATCATTCGAATAACCTAAATCACTGAATCTATAGTCACAGACCATTGTCTTACTGTCCAGTTACCTCTGTATTTTAACAAGTTTCTGTGGGGACACTAGTTCCATACGAGAGGGTTCTTAAATGATCGCCATAGAAATCTAGTGCGAGAAAGGCTCCTTTTTGCTGGATCTGACCATTGATCCATCGATGATAAACCATGTCAATCTTGCCATCACCATTGAGATCCACAAATCTGGCTCCTAAGTCTCCATATCCATCAGCAGCAATGTGGAATGGTGGAGTATATTGTGCTGCCCAAGTCCAACCATTGCCATTGTTCAAATAGGCACCCTTTTGCTGGCGGCCACCATCGATCCATCGATGGTAAACCATGTCAATCTTGTTATCACCATTAAGGTCCACAAATCTGGCTCCTAAGTCTCCATATCCATCAGCAGCAATGTGAAAAGGAGGTAAAAATGCCGAAACTTCCCTCCAGGATTGGGGGACGCCAACGATTTCAGTGACCTTTTCCCACTGCTCCACCATCCGCTCTTGTGCAATATCCCTTATGAAAGCAGCAATTCTTGCTGATTCCATCTTCTTGATATTCATAGCGGTGACAATCGCAGCATAGCCTCCGGTCTCAAGAGCCATGATATACTCCACAAACACCTCAATATCCTGTGTGTAAGTTCCAGGGTTAGTATCACTTTGCACCCCATAATTGCTAATTAGCTGGTCCTTGTAGATGGAAATCAATGACCGTCGCCCGAAGAGCCTCTCAGTTCCCATGACAAGATCATGCATACTGAACATGATCTGTTCTAAACCGTCAGGACCATCATCAAGAACTGTGTCTGCCCATTCTTTAGCCTCCTCCGCTGTTCTCAGTGTGAGCTCTCCCTTGGATTCACAGTATGCAACTTTATCCTTCATTTGGTGCAGAAGAAACCGCAGTCGCTGCACATCTTTTGCATAGAGAGTTGCTCCTTCTAGCCATTGTTGTCCAACTTGCAGCGACTTGACACGATCATTAAGTTCATCAACGGACTGTTGAAGCTTGTCTAACTTCTTGTTGATTTCTTTGAGCTCTGCCAGTCTTTGTTGACCGTTTGCTATTCCATATGCAAAGGATCCAGCGCCAAAAATGGCGCTGAACAACGGTGCAACAACTATTGCTCCTGCAATTATAGCTGGAAGAGCTCTCTTTTTCAAATCATGCTCAGAGGAATCAAGTCTTATTTCTTGTGTCGCGTTCCGGTCTGTGTCTGAAAAAATGTTGTTATGTATGCAGCTAGAGTAGTATACCTATGAAAGTGAAATGCCATGACAGTAAGCTGTTCGTCTTGATAATATGTACTATTCTCATCGAAATCCTGACTTTTATATATTTCGATAGATCTCACTTGGTCGTTGCCATTTGCCAGTACAATTGGTCCTATAAATCACGGCTTCTAATTTAATGAAGAAACCGAAACTATCTATACTTACAATTATTTTTGGAAAGGTGCCTCAAATTTTCGAAGATTTTCAAGCTCATCCTCAACATCTATAAGCCCTGCTTTAAAGAGCTTTTACATGGTCCAATGGACAAAGATTGACCTTCAAAAACAAAGGTAGCAGCATTAGATATTTTAGAGAAATTGATTTTGAAAATTTGAGACACCTCCCAAGAGATTCTATTCTCTATATATATTAATATCAAACGATTAAAACTAACCTATGTATTTTGCTGAGATGGTAGCGACATGGATCGCCAGAATCCCAAGAAAAAAAACAACCGCCACATCGCGTGAAGGTCTTGTCATCCTGTTGATAAAGACATACATTTTCTTAATAATCAACTTGTTCATCACAAATAAAATTATTTAAAGTCAAATTTTCCTTAGCAGATTGTATTTCTTAGTCATACAAAGATACACAACATCAATTTCAGTACTGTAATAAGACCAAAATTTGCCGGCAATAAATAAAAACCTAGTGCAGCCGTGTACAATTGCACCGGGAGAACGATATTCGTGGGGAAGAGTCTAAACTTTGTTTTGACACGTGATTGAATGGTAATGCAATCTGGAGGTTTTGCAATATTGTTTTGATTTATGGCCAGGTGTCTCAAATTTGTTTTGATTTGATAACCACCTTGCAAAATAAGCTTGTTTTGTTTGTACGACGTTTTGAGACTCCTCCCCAGTCTTAAATCAAAACAAATTTAAGACACTTTCCCACAAAAACCGTTCTCTATAAAAAAAAAGGGAAGCAAAAAGTTGCATTGCAAAAATGATGACGGACCTAACTTTTTAAGCCCTGTTAACCCATGATCTCTGGGTGCTGAGCATTTTTAAGACGGTGGTTTTGATGAAAAATATATCTTGCAAGTGATCGTAAAATGCAATCAAAATTGTGCCTTTATGGAAGCATTTTGGGCAACCAACTTTTCAATGTTTCGTAACTCAAGTTAAGTATCCCTCTACCAAGAAAACATTATTCCGTTGAAAATAGTAACTGATCGGTAATCGGAAATCGCGGAAATTTCTCCTAACAAAGGCCCTTTGCCTCATCAAAATTGTCCTTTTTTGAATCCAGCCGCCGAACTTTGTGGTGATATGTTGTCGCATAGTATAAGCATGGTAAGCCTGGCTTGAAGAGTCTTATACAATATCACCCGCCAACGCCCAACATGAAACCTTCTGTCCTGTTATCTTTGCATCTGTTCTTCTATGAGCACTAGATAAGACAAAAGAATTGATCTATATAGTCCCAGTCCACTGGAGTATCTAACTTAATAGAGTTAAGCTACTCCAGTGATTCGAACTGAAGGCTGCTCCTAAATCCTAATCCAAGATCCACTAAACTTCTTCCTGTGTTAAGTCTTATCAGTTGTGTCATCCAGATTATGTGATGTACTTGCCAGGGTATTATTTGGTCTCATCGTTTAAATTTTTATCTGATTAGACTTGTAGAGCAGGTATATATTAGCGAAATGTCGCTGTTCAGTGTATGTCGCCGTAGAGTGCGTATACCGATAGGATTGGCCCGAGAGGGGAAGAACGTGAAGTTAAGCACTTTAGGTGCACAGTCGTTTGGACTTATATGCTAGAGTTAATACTGTGAACTCTGGAAATCGATAGTGATATTCGGACTTTGTAAACGTAAAGGTTTTGCTCAACTTACTTAACCTAAATCGTTTTAGACTTCAAGCCATTAGGTTAGACTCGAAGCCAAAATTACAAGGACTGTATAATCACTTAAGGTTTCAATTGGAATTTGGAGTGAGACAAATTAAACAAATGAACAACTAGGAATCTAAGTGCGATTAAGAAATAGATGAACAATAACGGAATTCTAGACTCATACCTCTATGCGGTGATTCTTCTCAACATATTCTACTTAGGTCTTACTTTGTACGCACATTCTAGTGAGTAAACCTAACAAAGAATAGGTTACAGCTTACGACTCATCATTAACTTTAATTTGAGAAACGGAAACCCATAAGTAAACGGTTAAAGCCAAATATAGTCGAATTCGAAGGTAAGATATGCGGGGTTTGGATCGGTTGACCCCCCAAAATAGTTAAACGAAAGCTCTCTCTTCTCTTTGGTTCGTATATTTTTAAGCTTTATCTCTTATCTCATTAAAAGCGTCATATTCGGGTCATTTCAATAACCTAAAAACACTTATACACCTTTAAAAACACTTATAAATCTTAATAAAACTTTATCCACCTTTATAAACCTTTTCTGTAATTCTCTAGCAATAAATGACTCCCGTCTTTAATTGCCCTGTTAGTGTTAATCAGTTTCAGTTAGCTGTAATTGCTGGTCACGCTTTAACAATGGCTCACCGTATTACTAATATTCATTCATATGATATACTTTCGTATTACGTGCTGTATATAGTATTTAATTGCTTTAGTAAGTTTTCTGCAAAACTGCTAGTTAACTGCACAAGAACTCGTTTTATATAATTTGTTAGTTTCTACACTTACAACTTTAGCGATGATTTTCGGACTCTGAACATCGGTAATGGGTTCGTAATTTTATTTCGATGTTTGGACTTTGAACATCGGTGTGGTGGTGTGGTTGGATTATCGATTTTAGTTCATTCAGCTAATGCAAGCCATAAAGCTTATGTCTAGTGGTACTCACATTAAGGACTTTTTTCGATGGTAGTAAAATTCGATTATATTTTAAACAAGATGAGAGCTGGAAACAGTGTGCGCAAGAAAGATCCTGCATAGAGCGACTGGCTAGAACAATTGGCCTGGGGTCAAGTTGCTGCTGCTAATTAGAGAAGTGTTCCCTTATTGGCTTTGGTCGGCTTATCTTTTTTATTTCTAAGATGGTCTCATGTTTTATTTGATTATCCGCCCCATCAAAGTTTTAATGAGACATTTAAGATCCAGAGGTTTGGTTACCTCTTTATCTCCATTCTCCACGTCGCACCCTACCGGGTGCGACTTGGTGTACAAGTTATTTTTAGGGTTCCAAGCACTGTAATGGAATCTAATAACTTCACCAAATATCACGTAAGAGCTTAGGCTGGTGATCTATAATAATTTATAATCTATAATATTTATAACTTCTTTCAGTTTGTAATCTGGAAATATGCTCATTGCTCTGGAAAAATTATATACTTCCCTTGTTACTTGATTATTGCTCTATACAGCACATGTATATTTTTTGATCAATTCTGAATATAAACGCTTTCGAATTGTTCTGTCCAACAAAGTTAACAACAAAATTTCGTGCTGGCAATTATAAATTACGCCGCGATCATGAAATCATGAGTACATCGTGATAATTTGTTCTATAAATGTAACCTGCAAGTGTAGCACAAAGTCTATGTATTGAGTTGTGCATATAAGCGATGTGAAATATTCAGTAAACTGAGACAGTACAGTACTCCAGGATATCGGCAAGACGGTGTTTTCCCGGAGTTCCAGCGTCTACGGGAAGCGAGCTCCTCTAGATCCAGCTGCAAAGGATCATGTACGCGTTCAAGTTACACGGCACTTCTTTCGAGGAAACGGCAACAGATAGCAGCTTTATCTCCTTTTTTGATCTTGTTTGAGAATTAAGACATTGAACAAATCGTACAACCGGGACAGTTTAAATCTGTCAAAGTTTTTGGGACGGCTAAAGTTTGAGATCATTTGAAAAATACAATGTGAATGGGGCTCACTCATTTAGGGATTTGATTTTTCCTTTATTTTCAGTATAAACATTTAACAAGACTTTGGTAAAATTGACGAGAGCCATTTTCTTTTAAATGCATGAGTAAAGATAGGATATAATTTATTGTATTTGGGTGCTTCAGTTTGTCGAATTCGTTTGTAAGTTATTACATTTTGTATATTCTACAGCAAATATCAATATGAAATAAGGTTTGTCAATTATGTGTTACAGTAATACAGTTACCCTGATCGCATTAATACATAGGTACCCAGGCCTTAAGCAGCTACAGGGGTCAGCGTATTCAAATGATCACGTTTGATTACGGAGGAGGAAGGAATTTTTTCTATTCCCCTTCCAACCAGTATCTTGGCAAGTCTGAAAAAAGAGCGGAATACTTTTAAAAGAATGCATTCACCAGCCCACCTTTATGATCGACTATGAAATTGTGATAAAATTTATTATCAGGGCCTTGATTGAGACTTTAAAGTAAGAATCGCAATTATCGTGAATAAGTGATGAATGAACGAACAAACTTTAAAGTAGTTTCTGTTAATCGCCCAGATATGATGTAACTTCAAAGTGTATAAAAATGTCTTCATCTTAAATATTGATTATTCACCAGTTGATGACCCAACATATTTACCAGATATCAAACAAAACGGTGACAACAACGACGACAGCTGAGTACGGCAAGCGGGTACCGCTCGAGACGTCCTCTCGCCAGTTCGCACGCATCAACATCATTAACAAGGAGTTTTTTAGGAGTTCTGGTAATGTGCTCGGCCAGCAGTGATAAGAGACTGTAAGAGTGTTATGTGTTATATAATATGAGAAACTCACATACAGAAACCATGAACTGTGGATCTTGAATCTTGACTGCTTAATAAAATTGCTATGTTTGAATAATTGATCTTCACACTATGTTTGGTCTACAACCTTATGTTTTGACCCTTTATTGACCAAGGCAATTGGATTTTTGTTGTTATTAATGCTTTTGTGATCATTTAAATTATTTTTAATAAATTGTATCTATTGTGAAATATCCAGCCTAGTAAAGCGAGAAAAAGTGTTCATGCTAATTCTTGCCCATTACAGAAGGCAAGGGGGCAGATGGGTTTGGCCATTCTTCCTTGTGATCATCCACTTCCCAACACCAACCAGGCACATTAGAACCGGTTTTGGGGTCAAACAAAATGTTTCCATTTTGAGGAATCATCTATTGTTGCCGCTAGTAAACGTAACGCGCGCAAACATTTCATTGGTTTAGGATTTCACTGCTAATAAATAATTTGTGTTGTTATGGCAACCGCGCCGCGCATTTCTATTTAGGTGCAAGTGAAATAAATTAAGCAGTTAAGAAGTAGAGTTTAGATTATGTAAGCTCCCGGTCTGGAAAGTGGAAAATTCGCCACAAATAAATATGTAACTTTCGTTTTAAGGTGCGAGTCGATGAATTCATGGAATTTGGTACCATTATCCATAGATTTATCCAAAAAGGGGATTTGGGAACCAGGCATCCATGATCCATAGGGCACTTTTTTGAGCCAAAACTAATTTTTATGGTACAAGATGGGTAGAACAAGTCAAGACCTCGGTCTACAGTGAATTTGGGACGAATCGGCGAAATGGCACACGTGTGACAAAATATGACGTTTTCAGAGCATGCTCGGATCGGGCCAATATTGGTCTAAATTCCAGACTCCTGATCATCTCCAAACTTTGTAGGATTAATACTGGCATCAATACCGAACAAATGCGACTAATACTAGTCCTATCCGAGCATGTTCTGGAAACGTTACATTTTGTCACAAGCGTGCCATTTGGCCGATCCGACCCAAAGTCACTGTAAATCGAGGTCTTGACTTGTTCTACCCATATGGTACTATATGTATATGGTTTTGGCAGATGACTCAAAAAAGTGCCCTATGAATAGCTGGTTCCAATTCATGTATAGTGGTTCCAATTTCTATGGATAGGTGGTTCCATTTTTAAACCACGCCCAAATATATCACACTTCAGACAGCCAATCGTCTTCAAACTTTGTAGAATTACTACTTGCATCAATAGCGAACAAATGCGACTCATATTTATATCGACCCGATCTAAACATGTTTTCCAAAACGTCAAATTTAATCACCGAGTAACAAGTAACTGACGTCACAAGTGTAAAATTTGACTGATAGGTCCCAACTCCAGACCAATTTGTAGTTCGATGTTTCGAATATAGTTCTATCGATCAGGTTTCATTCAAATGGTTTTATCTTTACAAATACTCTTTGGAATTTGGATATTTGGTGCCACTTATTGGTTATACTCAGGACCTGGTGCCAAAGAGGCAAGACAAACCAAGGCGTGGTCATGAAGTGCACTTGGTTCGTCTGTTATGGATAGATGGTTCCATTTGAGAAATACATCTATAGAAAGGTGCCCCTCCGAAGGCGGGTGCGCTAGAAAAGTAGAGGACATAGCAATTCAAAATCGCAGTTCTTTTTTATTAAAACAAATGAAACGACCGATTTTACGAAATTTGAGCAGCTGAAACAGTCGATTTGACATGTTAAACTCGTTAAAATCATATCAACTCACTCTCCAAATCATCGTCTACTAATTATTGTTCACGTTAATATTCAGGACTTTCGGTTGTAATTAATCATTTTTATATGCGAAATACTTACGATGACTTGGAGAAGCAAAGCAAATCATTCATTAGATCGAAATGCCAAGTGCAACATTATTGCACTCTTTATTTCAACTCTATGTTTATCATAATTTATAATTTCAAAACCAAATTCTAACTTTCTAAAGTTGTCTTTTACAGATCTCAATCGAAACAAAACTTTTCACGCTTAAATCACTATAACTTCTCGAAAAATTCTTTATATATGTCGTCACTGCGTAAATAATAATGGAAACATATTATGTTACAAGTTAATCATCTAACAATTAATAAGTTAAGATCTCAGTTAAATCTTTTCTAATAATCTCTGCTATATATCAACGACAATTTTAACACTATATGTTTTATCGCATTATATATTTTAAAGTTTTACAAGTCAAGAGTCGTCCAATCATCAGTGGCCTGTACTCAAAAACTGTCTATCGTTTATAAATATCAATTATTGCTTAAAAAGATCGCCCACACAAACTATGTATTTAGGCAAGCACATCGGTGACAAAATGGCAGTGCATGAATTTCGAGTAAAGCTGTGGTGACTGTACAAGATTCGTGTGAGCGATTTGCTTACAAGAGCATGATCTAAAAAGGCAGGGTTACTCGCAAAACGATATGATGCCCGGGATCCCGTCGTTACAAAAGACACATACGTTTAACACATGAGCTGGTTTAAAATCAGTATAAATAAATCTTCGGTGAAAAAATAACAAAACCTTGAACTGAAACATATCTGACGCTAGCCAATAGACCCGAAGTATGGGAGCTGCACATTAAACACAGAATCTTCACCTGTCAACTTAATCTTCATTCGGCGAAGTTGAGCAATCGTTTATACTGCAGCTGGTGGCTTGAGGCGGTCGTAACTATTTTGAATTTTTCAAATTTTTACTACACCTGATTGAGGAGACCGCCTCATACCACAACTGTACCGAAAAGCGTGTAAAATCTTACAAAAGAACGTTAAATTTATATATCAATTAATCAGAAACGTGGAAGAACTTAAATTCTCAAAACAACAGTCGTCACACTCACAACGCATGATAACAACATACTCGTATAATTTTACAATTCTCAACATTTCAAACTCCAACTAGAATTACAGATCCAGACACTTTGAGAGAGATAACTTTAACTCATCTCATCACCTGGTTGAAATTTGGTTTGCCGTGATAACTCCGCCTGGTTTTTATTTAAAAAACTGGTTTAGAATCAAAGAAGTTCTTCGTCTAGCGTAAACTAAAGACGCCGCGCTATATTCTGCTGTCAGAGATATCATGGCAACAAAATTCAAACAGGCTTATGAAGGTCGACAATTACACAAATTAACATCATACCAATAAAATGTGGAGTGAAGATTTTGAAATTAGCGTGGAAGGCGATTGGAAGAAGTTTAGCATTTCATTATTCTTCATAGATGTTTAAACAATTATTGTATAACATAATATTATCAAACAAAGTTAGGTTATATAACTAAACAATCGCGAGAGTTACAATAAATACTTAGGTTGCTAAATTTTAACTAAGCTGAGTTTAACATCAAAATAATAATATAATAATATCGGAATCAAAGCAGAAATAATAAATAAAGATGCATCCTCATAAAACTTTAAACCTATTTCGAATTGGCAGGTCGGTGGGCCATCTACGAACAGAGTAACCATTTAAAGTTAAATAACTTGACAACGTGGTAGTTTTAAGAACATTACTGGGATACTGTAAAACTTCATCATGAACACGAAACAGTGGAACTTAAAATATGGGTCACGAAGCAAAAAAGGTAACTCAAACTGGGTCACTTGGTACATATATGTAACTCATGACCAACATGTTACTATGACCCACAAAAGGATGGCTATTAGACTTAGAGCTCTCAATAACACCAACCCTGACCCATTGCGAACCGAAATTGCGATAAAATCACTTTATCAGCGAGCGATTATTGGCAGACGATTCATAGCTGGAAGTGGAATGCCTAACAAAATTGGCGGACATACTAATAAATCTCAGTCACTTTCTTGATACTACAAGTTACCATGGTAACAGTCACTCATAACAGCACTCTTGTTCCTCTGACTAGAGTTGACGACATACCTCCAGGACAAAACTGATTATCTCTCGATGAACAGCAGCAAGTCAATGGAGGGCTGTTAAATTTGCGCGCAGTCAGAGGCTAGCGAGAGCTTGCTGTAGTGCGTCCTCGTGGTTGACATGGTAACGGACTTAAGAACCACTCTTCAGATATGTGGTGACGTACTTCGCACACGTCTTTACTAATGAGTGTACGCAGCGTGTCTGAAATTAGGAGCGGGTAAATATATAAAAAACAGGGGAAACGATCATCAACAAAAATACGAATGGTCGAACACAAATGCAATCCATTTCATAAACGAACGAAGAGAAGAATAAGCCGGTACAAAGTTGAAAGTTGAAACTCACTGCACGTGTTTGTAGTCAGGAAGCATGGAGGTGGTGAAATACTCCATGGTTGGACTGGTCTGAAGGTCGTGTTGGTATGCCTGAAATGTATTCTGTAAAAATATTATTTCTATAGTTTACTAACGGGATAATCACCATGCTGGTCCAACTCCAATGTTATTTTAAGACGGATAATTCCTGGATAGGGGATGCAGGCTCGCAGCATACTTCACACTCAAAACGTATGTAACAACGTTGGTGTTCAAATTGTCGAGAAGTCTAGGATTGAGCGGTCCATCTTCTTAAGATATCAAATAGTGTCCAGAATTAAAGGATTTCGCGGCAGTATATCCGCATATTTGGTAGTTCTAAGTTCGGTAAGGTAAATAAAAACCTGCAGCATGCAATCGGAGACTAACAGACCAACTTTTCGCAGCTCAGACACAAGAAGTAATCATGAAGAAATGACAGAGTTGTCGTACGTGTACGAATTAAGACCCGGATAAAAAAGGTTCTTTGTAAATTTTAACTCACCCCGTTGTATAGCGAGGTGTAGTCCATCATCTCTGGGGCGGGGGCAGCAGCGGCTGCGGCGGGGATGTAAGCACCAGCTGTCCTGTACCTCATCATCGGCGTAGGGGTCGCCGCCATCACGCCGCCGCCATACCCGTTAAGGGGAATAGCCGTGGGATAGTAGTAGAAAAGTCCAGGTGCTGCCGGCATCTGAAATAGTAGGAGGTGTGAAAAACTTGGAGGTGTTGACGGCATCTCACCGCTTTCAGGAATTCAGAAAAACGTGCAAAATAGTTTACCTTGGCTGGAGCTTCGAAAGCGGTCAGGCAAGTGAGTTATATGGCAAAATTGGCTTCCTTAGGCTCAATTGTAAGTGGAGGAATCAGCAGCTAAAAATGGAGCCTTCTCGGATTGGGACTATTTTCCTGTCACGTGAACCGATGCAATATTTTCCGTGTTCGGTGTTGGGTCGTTGGGACTTTAAAAACATAATGCCACACAATTCAGATGCATCTTTATAACAAGTAAAAGTAAAAACATATAAGTATAACATGAAACATTTTATATATATATATACGAATATTCTCAATATTTCCTTGCATTAAAAAGATCAAACCTGAGGTTGAAGGTACATTCTGGGCTGTATAAGGTGGGGGCCAGCTGCGTTGAAAGCACTAGATCCGATCAGAACGGAGTAGGACGAGTGGGTGAGGAAGTAGGAACTGCGTACAGAGTTCAACATTTCCTCTTGGGTACACGGGACTACTTCTACTATCCGGCTGCCTGTGCTGTATGGTCGCTTTGTTAGAATGCTGCAGCTCCATCAAATCAGCTTTTGTAAAGTCTTTTTTAAAAATCTTGTGTACAGATAATGTTCACACAAATGTACTGTTTATCAAATTTAATAAATATACGATTAAGTATATTACTATAATTAAGAATGCATGGATGTCTGTGATTATTAGCAAGTATTAAATCCTCTGATCAGCTGATAATTGCAAATCGTCTACTTTCGCGCCAAGAACAATGACAGGTGAAGAATAACTATATTCCACTGTCGGCTAACCTTGAGTTACTATTTTGACTGTCGGCTAACCTTGAGTTACTATTTTGAACAGATTTCAACAGACAGTAAATTTACGTACGTGCATTATTATTATTCATTGCAAAGTATCAAGTTTTTTATTGGAAAACAGTGCCCTGTGCTTTTACTTCTGTTTTTCCGTGGGACGGGATAATTCATTTTAAAAAAGGATGCGTAGTTCATGCTTGCTAGGCAAATCTAATTATGAGCTCTTATCTTCTTGATAAATCTGTAATTGTGCCCAAATAAAAAGGAAAGTGTGCGACACAATTAAAATCAATTAAAGGAGCTAAATTGTATTACGGTATACAGTAAGAGAGTAGTCCCTAAATGGCGAACAGATTATAATCTAAATGATCCAATCAGCAGATCATTTGAAACGAAGATAAGCTCTAAAATAGGCTTCCAGGGCACTGCTTTAACGTCATCACCCAATTAAAGTTGAAGGCTTTTCATAGCTTTGAAGGTGCGTGACCTCCACTGACGGTCTGTCAGCAGGAGGAGTCTAAAACCAAATACAAGGTGAAACATCCAGGCACAGCATGATGTGAAACAAGTAGGATTGAATGTGTGGAGGTGTTTTATTGACGCGGAGAAAACCTAAACATGTGACACATACTCGACCAAGGCAGACTGAGACATAGTTTATCACCTAGAGGACAGGAAGAAACAAGACGATCGGGAAATACCGCGGTAAAAACTAAAATGTCATCAAGTTTGGCGCGTAGAAAGCAAGAAGTGCAATGTAGCAGTGGGGTTTGGAAGCGGTTTTAAATCAGAGTCGATAAAGCTAGGTAGTTATTTATTTCAAACTGATGATAAAACGATATGTAAACATTGTACTAACCAGTCAGTGAAGAATTTCTGGTTACATTCGTTGGAACACCGAATCGCTTCGTCACTGCTACACATCTGTACATAGGCACTTCCGTTACATTTTCTCTTGGGGTTGTAATGGATGTGAGTCCATATCAGGGAGGATTGGTAGCCCGATAAGAAGTTAACGATGTCGTTCTCACTAACGTTCTGCGATAGTCCCTTGATGTGGACACAATCTCGAGTTGGGGGCGAGGCTGGGGGACTGAAACAAGTTTAGGTGTTATCTCATTGTGTCTAGAATTTTGTCTTGTGATGAGTCACATATATACGGATTACGGATCACATTATCGGCCCAACGAGTATTGGTAGAAAGATATTAGTTACAACTGTTACATGCATACTCTTTTTGCACATGTTCAAGAATATAAAGGAGGCACAGTATACAAAGTACAAAGTCCTTCACAGTTCAAACTTAAATCTTCCAAGTTCCAAGTTCTAATCCAAGATCTGAGACGTCGAATATCGTGCCAATGGCCGGCAAAGACAGAATGTCACGATTTAATACGTGGTGCGCGGCTTTGCGCGGCGTAATTTCTTGACGCAGTAAATGCTTCGTGGCTGTGCTACCTAGATAGAAGGTCTACCGCGCGTACCATACGCAACAATGACATCGTGTTTAACGTGGAATGGTTAGAGGGTTCACCACTTCAAAACGAAGAGTACGCAATTGTGACAGATCATTTCGAGTGTTTCATGGAAAACAGCAAATTAAGTACATGGCAGACAAGTGGAGGCAGGAGTACAAGGTACACATGAGTGAAGTACAGGACTAGGGACGGAGAAAACACTCTTCTATTACTATTAGTGTGTGTGACACGTGTATTAACATAATGACTAAGCAGCTGAACAAGGCTGTGTAATGCGAATAAAGGACCCTAATAGTATAAAAACAAGGGTAGAGAATGACAAAGCCTAATAATTGTGGTACGGGTTGGCGGTTGCTGGACTTCAACAAAAGCTTCAAACGTGTTTATTAGAGAGTGTAAACTGTAATGTAAACTGTAATGTAAAATTTAGTGTAAACTGTAATGTAAACTATAGTGTAAAGTTAAGTTTAACTAGTTAACTGTAATATCCACCTCCAAGAGGCTTACCTGAGTGACAAGGCAGAGAGAGACTGGTTAAGAGGAGCAACTGGAGTGACAGAGGGAGACAGGTAACCCAGGTTAGTTAGAGCTTGTTGGATTTCACTTCGGCTGCTCCACTGGACCTGGACTTTACGATCAGGAGTCAGCGCATTTCCGGCCAGTGCGCTTGCTTCTTCTTCGCTGTAGGGAGGTAGGTTAGTCTGGGTCGTTCGGAAATGGATTACATGTTTACATAATGATGAGGCTTTGTTTTGAATAGACGTGTCACAGGGATTATTGATTCAAGGCTCAAATTAGCGAATGGGTGGTCATGGTTTTTTAAAAACATTTTTGAAATGGCTGTGGTTTTGATGATTGGGACGCCTGATGGGCGATCAAATAAAGGTAGATTATAATGGGTGATGATAATTTTTAACAGCCATTGAAAGGAACACTAAGGAAGAAATCTTGCTTCTATTTAATTAAATCAGAAAATGTTGTGAAGAATAACAATGTAACGCACACACGGGCGCTGAGTCACGTACACATCGATTTTATTGTCGATTAATTAATAAAGTAGCACTTATTCGACGCCGATCCCCTTTTGTCCTGATATAGACAATATATATATACACTTGTGTGAACAATTGGGTAACTTGCTGTGGATGAACTGTTATGGCCCTATAATTTTCTGCAATCATCAAATTACAGTGAAGGTTTATTGAATTATCTACGATTCATTAGGTTATTGAGATTGTTAATGCAGAATTTCAAATATATCCAGTCAGTGCCATCGCTTCCGGTGCGAAGATTAAAGAGGATATCATTTCTTGTTCCAGTGACATTTATGATAAATTGCCATATCGTAAAAGTTATATGTCAAGGCTGCCAACAAACAAATTTGATTTTTATGATACGGATCAGATCTAACCTGCCTGCGATACTGTCCTTAATTTGTAAAACTTAGGTTTTAGACAGAACCATCGGAACATTTTTTAGATTAATCGTCTATAAAAACGCAAATATTTAAAATTTCTCAACAGCATAGATCGATTACTGCAGCACACAAATCCTCAAAATTCGTTCTTCTGAGAATATATAAATTAGCCCAAAAGCAGTTTAATCAGTTCCCTGTATGCAAAATATTAAAATGGAGGTTTCTCTCATGTATGTGCGGTGGTAACTTTTTTCTTGGGATACGTTTCCCCGCCTTCCATTACGACAAAATGTTTGAAAATATAAGATCACAAATTTTATTTCAGTATGTGGTGATTTCAATTTTCCAATAACCAGTTGCTGTCCTTGTTTTTTAGGTGTGATGTATTCTAAATGGAGTTCTCCGAAGTATACAAGACAGATGTTTAACGACCATTAGTTAAACCCTCTAGTGCTGTGCGTGCTTTTCGTCCAGTTATTCATTGATTTTTGAATCTCCTCGTTTCATTGAATCGTATTTCATTTTACTACTATACAGTATAAAGTGCACATGTTTTACACTCGAAAACAAGATGAAGATATTGTATCCTGGTGTCAACATAGATATTATGCTAAAACAGCCTAGACTGAGAGTTCACAACTTACTGGAAGAAAAAGAGGAATGCCTCCCCAGTGCAAGTTCCGTCCACGTGCCGCAGGATCAGGACGTTTTCTTCGTTAGTTTTGTCCTCGCCCACCAGCATTACCTGAAGAAATAATATGAGTAAATGTGTGTGTGTGTGTGTGTGTGTGTGTGTGTGTGTGTATAGTGTGTGTGTGTGTGTAGTAGTAGTAGTAGTAGTAGTAGTAGTAGTAGTAGTAGTAGTAGTAGTAGTAGTAGTAGTAGTAGTAGTAGTAGTAGTAGTAGTAGTAGTAGTAGTAGTAGTAGTAGTAGTAGTAGTAGTAGTAGTAGTAGTAGTAGTAGTAGTAGTAGTAGTAGTAGTAGTAGTAGTAGTAGTAGTAGTAGTAGTAGTAGTAGTAGTAGTAGTAGTAGTAGTAGTAGTAGTAGTAGTAGTAGTAGTAGTAGTAGTAGTAGTAGTAGTAGTAGTAGTAGTAGTAGTAGTAGTAGTAGTAGTAGTAGTAGTAGTAGTAGTAGTAGTAGTAGTAGTAGTAGTAGTAGTAGTAGTAGTAGTAGTAGTAGTAGTAGTAGTAGTAGTAGTAGTAGTAGTAGTAGTAGTAGTAGTAGTAGTAGTAGTAGTAGTAGTAGTAGTAGTAGTA
>JH152717.1:253449-263808 GCA_000226015.1 Mnemiopsis leidyi | reverse complement strand
GCGTTGGCGGACGTACGTGCGCATCGTCACATCTGCGGTCAATGCTGGGTCAACCCACACTATACGAGTGTGAGAATAAGATATATTTATGATTTGATTACAAATGCTGTAAATAAAATTTGTTGTTTTCTTCTTCTTGCCGAGGGAAGTCAGATTATTTTGAGGAAAAATCCATTTATATGCCATGCAAATCCGTTTTTGTGCAAATTTAATAGCTTGTTGAATTATTAAGGTTGTTTTCAACAAAAGTTTGTGAAAAAATTCTAACTATCCTTGCCACTTCGTAAATACACCTTGGGAGATGAGTGGTGTGAATAGTCTAGACCATAATTTTAAAGTACTTGTAAGTTTAGTTACACGTGTGAAACTGATTAGAATTGCATTTCAGGGTGTATAGACCCGATATTGACCAGTCAACAATCGACCTGGGGTGGTGAGGGTACCCAAATGACCACACCCTATTGTGCATATCCCGTCACGGCCCTCAATGATACTGCTTAAACATCTCAGCATACGGATCTAGTGTTATTCATGGCAAAGCGAAAGACTGTGTGACTCTACATAAGCAAAGTTTGGAAAAGCTTTGTCTGGGCTCTTGTAACAAGGTCACTGAATAATTAGAATGGGTCTCTTGCTGGCAAATATGGGTCTTCTGGGGACCTACAAACGGCCAATAGCCGGCCGACATCAGGCCTGTTATAGGCCGTCTTCAGGCCTGATATAGGCTGGTTATTGGCAACAATAGACCTGTTAGTGGCCTAATATGGGCCTTTTATCGCCATTACAGGCCTTGTATTGGCCTTGCATCGGCCAGAACTAATCTACCAATCTGCCCTTTTGCCAACTTGCAGAAATGCCTTGACATGACAAATTCCAGCTACGGAGCTTTCAGAACTGAGAAACTGTAGATGCAAAGCAAGTTTACACTATGCATAATGTGAATCAATAGTCCTGAATAGTTTTTGGCAAATCAAGCCCTATTCTATTGTCCTGGTAATCCCCAAAGCGAGTTTGATATATCAACTGAACATGATTAAAACTGTATTTTAGTATCATGTCCACAAAAACTTCCCTTCTGTGACGACAAATGCTGAATTATGTGATGTTAAATCCTTTCAAATGTCTTCTGAGAATGTGAGAAGCATAAGGAAGCCTCACATAAAGAGCAATTGTTGTTTGTCATAGAAATATCAAGATACAGTTGTAAGAAAGTGAGAATAGCAGGACAGAACAGTAAGAGAGCTTTCACATTGACTTCTCAGTCTAATGAGAAGTTAATTCTATTTATTTCAGAGGCAAATTGGCTGATATGACCTCCTTTGTTATCTCACCTAGTCGATAAATCAACCACCTCAGTATAACTGACCTCTATATAACAAAGGCACTAAAAACTAGAATCATACTCCTCAATTGTATTAAGATGTAAGGCTGTGTCATATGGGGCTTAAAGACTTTTATGAATAAGCAATTTTTCCAAATTTTGAAGATGTATAAATTTTCCTTTTGAATCCTTAAGGTAGATATATCCACCTCGCGATATTTCAAAAACCAAAAGCATTGAGACAAAAACCCTTCAGACTTTTCTTATTTAGAACAATACAAGTTGATTAAGGGGGTAAATTTGAATTCTCTATTTATTTGGATTTTTCTGCAATAGTTCCACAAAATGCTCTCAGCAAGTCCTTATATTTTGACATAATTTGTGTTTCACCAAAGTTATTGTTTAAGAGCATTGGCGGATTTTGTTGATGGAGATTCCACAGTTGATGGCGGATCAGATCTGCGGCAACTCATGGGACTGTTGCAGAATCTCATCAACTTCATGTGCGCGTTGCAGACTTTTTGGCCAACTTATTGGTGGACACCTATGAAGATTGAAATTTAACTGCTGTAAACTGTCAGGTTTGACACGAGGTGCAGTAATCCAGTGTGTTCCAAAGATCATGGTGAAATCAAATTTCTAAAATTTATTCAGGAATTCTTGAGGAAAGAAATGCTTTCCATTAATGGTGACATCAATGTTCATTTTTTGATGAACATTAATTTTGGTCCCCTTGCTTTTATTTGACCTATTGAAATATGACAATATTGAAAAATCAGCGCTCTAGTATGTTCCATGTTTGAGATATCTACAGTACTGAATTGCATCCATCACTTATTACAATGATAGAATTAGGTCATGAGATCATTATGGGTTGGTGGTGTTGTGGTATCTACCCCGACTTTCTATGCAGAAAATTGAGATTCGATTCCCAGATCCACCAATCTTTGAAGAGTGTGTTAAGGGCATTTGCCTATGCCATCTTCTTCGGACAACTCAGCCCAATGACCAGGAACCCGATATAGGGGATTAAATGAGGAAGGGTCTCTGTTAAAAGATCTATAAAATCTTCCATGAGCCCCCTTAGTATAACTATAAAAGCCTGGGTACAGATGTTACAAATGCAAATACAAATAGATCACATGCAGTACTCTGCAGTGCCTGTGACTGTGACTGGGGTGTACACAGTACATATGAACATAAAGTCAAACAGCATGTATTTCAAACACTGAACTTTCAAGGAAAAGTCTTGATAGGAAGCATTCTGATACTTATAGAATGCTGTTGATGACTAGTAGGTCAATGACATTCTCCAAATGTAGTTGATGTAAATGTCTACTGAATTGAGATTTTTCGGGGGCTGGTGATGTAGTGGTTCAAATCCCGTATCCGCCAGTCCTAGAGAAGTGCGCTAAGGGCATTTGGGCCTATGCAACCTTCTTCGGTCGACTCAGCCGAATGATCGGGAAACCGTGATTGAGGGTTAGATGAGTAGCTGCCCATTGCAGCGAAGTCTTGGGCGATTAAAGTATGGTACACAGTACACACTACCTTAACCGTCACTGGCGTGTATGTATAATTGTACATTCGGCCTCCTGTAATTGGCCGTTACACTTGTGTAACATGTGGCTGTTGGAGTGTCCGAATTAAAATAAGTTTGAGATAAAAAAAAGTTTTACATAAATATATTGTTGGAGAAAAGTTAAGTTAAGAGCAGCCAAATTTTCATACACTTTTCATACATGATTAATAAACAGTGATAAAGCTTGTTACCTTCTATTGCAGTAACTTCAAGAAAGCTATTGTAGTTTGTCAATGCACAGTTTTGTGTAGAGAGTGAGTCAATTGTTGTTTAGGAAATTACAATATCTCATATTGCAGATTTCTGGTTCACTTAATACCAAAAATGCCCACTTTAATCTATAAGATAAATACCTTGTATGAATGAAGGAATGAAAATTGAAATGAAGCAAAACATCAATACACTCAATTTGTATGATTCAATGATGAACGGGGTAACTCTCATAGTCCCTAATAAAAATACAGGTTGGCGCTATGACTGCAGAGTGTAGGGGTACAGTTAAAATGATATTCTGACATATCCTATTGAAGGGCATAATATTCAGAGTATAGCAGTAATTCTGTTGAAATTCATGTTGTAATATTAGTTCCTTTGACAGTTCCAACAACATGTTGACAGTTGTTGCAAAATAACATGGGTTGTTTTATATTTTGTGAATTTTCCATGTATGGTAAAAAACTAAGAATTGGGCAGCTTTTCAAGGAATTTCTTCTGCTATACCCTCTTGTTGTTACCTGGACAATTTTCTCTTATAGTTAAGCTGAATTAAGAGCCCTCATTCTCAACAATTGAATTCATCACTTGATTAAAGGTAAGGAGCGCTCAACTTTCAATATATCTTTCTTTCATGTCTTGGCCACATTGATTTTGAATTGTAGCTACCTTCTTCTAAAAAGAAAGAAAACTTCTCTACATAAGGACCATTGGGTGAAAAAATGACTGCCAACTATTATTAAATATGGGAGCTTTGTCATATTAATAGTGGGATAAATTATGAAAGTTGTATCACGATATGAGGTTAGTGTATCACAATATAAGGTTAGACTTGTTTTATGTTCAACAAAAGCTTATGCAAAAACTAAATTGTGATGTCAATTTAAAATAATTTTTTAACAATCGGGCCAAATTAATTTTGAGTGTCAAAAATGTTTTAACATGGGAAATGGGAATGACTTATGGCTCTGATTAGCTATAATTACACTGGGTTCCTTCACTTTATTATGAAATTAAATCGTATAAGCCCCTCCTATACTATCATTTCCAAGAATGCAAGCCGGACTTAACATCATAGAGACCGTTTCTTAACAGCCAGACCACATTTCCCCAGTTTAATGCAATCTAGCTCTACCTTCAAAAATATGCTGATCGCTATTCATCATAAAACTTAATTGTTAACTTGATTTTTCCGTTGCGACTTCATGTCATCAACCAGGTCTTGTTAATTACTTCTTCAAGAAACGAATTACCTAAATTTTTATTTTCTGATGGTCTTTGTATTTATTTGAATGCTGATAGGTGTGTATAACAAAGTGTTTGCAATCGCATCAATGCTGTGATTATTGAAAGCCAGTAGATAACATCATCCTACTGTCAGAAAGATACAAAATTTGTGTTTCTTATGCTACTTGTCGGTTGGCCGTTTCAAGAAATCGTATTAAAGGCTTTTTGTAGACTTAGCTAAACGTATTGAGAATCTTAGAATCTTATAAAGCAGCAGAAACGGGTTTTTTCACATGTTTGTGGATTTGCTGAGTTAATTTTATGGTACTAGCTGTTGCAGCTATCTGAGAACCCGCTCATGAAAAAACACTTTCGCAATTCTCGTAAAAGTTTGAGCTCATCAATAGAAAAATTTTCTTTGGTCAGATTTCCTGTTCGGCTTCTCGTTATTTTTGGGACGAACCTCCAATCTCCTCACTCAGAGCTTCTATTCAGATCTTTATTTGTTAAATGGCAGCTACCAATTTGTTAAATGGCAGCTACCAATTTCCCGGTTTTTACGAGGTGGTGTATCTTTTTTACCTACAAAGGCTACATTAGTTATCGGTTTATTCCCATACAATGATGGAAGCGTCACTCATGAATACTCCTCTGCTCGAAGCCTAATACAATCACTGTGTGTCAGGCACTTCAAGTAGTTGGTCTGACATTTCTTTTGACTACAACTCAACTGTCTGATTATCTGCACTTTGAAAATACAAATTTAGACAGGGCTTTCGTAGAATTTCCGTCTTCTATGCAACCTTAAAATTGCCAAAAATAGGGCTTTAGAAGGAACATCAGAGTATGTAATGGGACAGTATAAGAAGTCGCTAAACTATGACACTTAGGTCCGTTTTTACAAACTTTACCGACAGTCTGCTTTAAAATCCTGTGCTGTTAGCTGCTGTAGCCATTTACCAGTAATGTCATCTGTCTTAGAAACTGAGATTAAGGCACCTCAGTAAGCTTCTTCTTATTGAGCTGGCTTATTTATACCTGGCTCATCAAACGCCAGAGCCGAATAGGAAGGTTGAAATTGAACACGCGGGCCCCAAGAAGAATTTCCTGACTGTCAAAAGTGCATTGTTATTCTCATTACCCTACGTTAGTTGAAACCTAGGTAGTGCCTGTAACATCACGGCTAAAATTGTTGGGGTACAGAATAAAACACCAAAGGCCAGGAGTATCGAAGTTTTTTATTTTTAGTTTCATGGTAGTGAAGTCTAGAATAACGGCCTGAGACAACGAGTGCACTTTTATAGAAGCAAAAATTTTTTCGCTTTCACAGTGTCTAGTGATAATTTGAGAATTCGTATAGCCTACTGCTCCTGTGAAACTAAAAGAAGGCTCCATAGTGCTCCCCAAATCACTGTGTCATATTCATTTAGTACAAACTTAAGGCACCACCTGGCACCTAGGCCTGGCACTTATTTATTCAACGCAACTTTGTATCCATGGTTCACCATTGCACAGAGAATAGTCAATAGTATCATTGAAAATTCTCAATTGTGCTATTGACGTTAAATATTAAAAGTGTCGCGAAAATACATTTAAATATGTTTCTTACGAAGATTGGTTAGGAATCCAGTATTTGCCCACTGTCTGCAAATCGAAGTTGTCGTGCTATGTTACCAATTTCTTAAAGTTTGATTGTAACATGGGTAAAGTTTATTTTTACAAAATCTAAATGGCTGTTGATAGTATTAGTTTCATGGCTGAGAGGCGCAGAGCTTAGAGCATCGGACTTCCATTCGGGAGGTCCCGGGTTCGACTCTGTGTGCTGCCTAGCCATGGGGCGAGTGTCTTTGACACTCTACTTAGAGCTCCGTTGGGTCTATGCAGCACCCCCCCCACCCCTTCGACTCAGCTTAATGAACGGGAAACCGTGATTGAGGTTTAAATGAGTAGCTACGCTTGTAGTAGCGAAGCCTCGGCTGAATGCAGTATGGTAAAAACTACCTTAACCGTCGCTGGCCTTAAGATCGTTCGGCTCCTGTAATTGGCCGGTTACATAGTAACCACATTGCTGTTGGATATACCGAGGTAAAATAAGTGTTAGATAAAAAAAAGTTATTGAGTTACCCACAGCCGTCTATCGGGTATTGGTTCTGCAAAACGTAGCAAAATCATACTGAAACATAACTGCACTGAGTGATCTTTAAGTTCGATTTGGTCGATGTCCTGCTTACACCAGTAGGTGTTGCATTGTACCTTGTACGTCTTACATTGTACGTAGTTAGCGCTTATTCTAGTCTTCAGGTCCGGTGATTGTCAGCTTAATCTAATCTTAATTCGCTCAGTTGTTGGTAATATTGTAATATGCAATATTGATTCTTATCAACGTATTGTACAGATGTTATACGTGATGTACGTGTTTTGCCGAGCAAAGATGATACGCCAGGCTTTATATTCTTCGTGAGCATTTTCCTCTGCCAATGTTTACTGCAAAATAAACACCACACACTTTACACCGGGATAACAGTTGCCTTGGATCACCTGCTTTTTTACCGCTGGCCTACATCGTGTTTTTTAACATTGTGTAATGTATGCAAGTTCGTACGAGGCCTACAGTTATACGGTCCGCCTCATCTTTCCTGTTTAAATATCGACGCACGCTCAAGCTTGAATACTTAATATCACTGTTTTAACTTGCTAAAAATAAGCTAACTTATTGCGATATTGTTAATAGATAGGGGGCTCTGGCAATCTTAAAATAGACTCCTTTAGTTTGCCTCTTTTTAACCTTTCCCTTCTTGACAAAGACTTTAATTTGAGGTTTAGTTTTGCTGATAAAGTCAACCCAAGTTAATCATAATTTCTCAATCACTCACCATTCTGCTCATGTAAACTTGTAAAGTTAGGACGAAAGAACAAAACTCATCAAGTCCATATATCTGCCAGTCAGTGGATAGACTGCCAGTTAAACTACAAGTTGAAGTACAGGCGAGACATGCCCTTGTTCTTGACACTCTCAAAGTGTACCCGTGAACTGCTTTATCATTTACTGCCCGGGATTGCCTAAGTTTCCCTGAAACACTTTGAAACGTTTTATCAGGAAAGCGGTGCTGTACCTGCCTTGAGCATTGTACCGATATACCGCCGGAAACAAGTGCTGAACCCGACGAAATTCTGTAATCATTCAATTTGCGGTGTAGGTTATATATTGTTAAACCTGAGTCGATTAATTATTAAATCTGATTGAGTCGCCTATCGAGAAGCGGCGGGTCGGACAGCGTTTAATATTCGACCAGTTGTCTCTCGGCTGAACGAGAACTGCAAAGCATAGTTTTCGTAGGCTCGTCAGTCATCTGGTTTGGTTTTATCGATAGTCTTGTTTTCTTTTCAAAAGTCCAACCCTTTTCCCTAAAAGCTCGTCGGCAATTTGTATCAAATCTCTGTCCGTTCCCCTCGATCTAAATTATATTGCAACAAGTTAGTCGGGCTTTAAAGGAACAAGGAAATCTGACCGAGGAAGGGTGCTGGGTTAATCGGACCGTTTTGTTGGTAAATACTTTTATACGGACCTATTTTAGTCTATTTGGAGGCTAACGACGGACCCATTTTAGTCTATTTGAAGGCTAACGACCTTAGTCACGTCCTAATTTTCCAGCACATTTTCCGAGATCGTCCATGTTGACGAGCTAAGAAAGCCCCTAATCAGTGTGTTGACAACTCCTTGAGTGTTGAAGTGCCCGTGAGGATATTACGATAACCCTTAATTCCCCAGTCATTACATGCCACTGTGTTACAAATCAACGAAGCCCTGAAAATTTTCTCGCTATTTCGTCGATAGTCTTCCCTCAAGTAAGGGGTTTTGTCTGTAAACCGCGATTCTGTATACTGTAAACACTGCATTGTTTGTGGCCGATAATCCTATTAGTTATTTTTTGGCATTATGTCCACATTTCGTGCCACTCGCGGCAGGGAAAAGTAATTGAGTCTATTAAACGGCTTCGGTTAATGCTCAGCTTTAGACGATCTGCAGGTCTACCTTCAATAGATCTCTCGCACGTGCCCTTGTGTAATTGAAACGGCGCTTTAATCATTTAATCACATTTCCATTGGAATAAGATGTAAAATATCTCCAAGTTTGACTGTGAAATCCTAGAGCGGCAAGTTATTAACACTAGGGCACTCTAACTGCTCCTTCATCAAAATAACTGTATGTCACATTTTCACACCGTACAACTTGTTCCATCTGTATCCATGCTCGTCACAATAAAGCCCGTCCTCTGGGAGTCTTGTTGATTTCTGTTAGAGTTTTCACGTGCGAGATCCTATTACGATTATACTGCGTAAAGTCTATTTTGGTTCAAGTTGTCGATTATTTCACGTTTATCAAATCAAAATTAAAAGTTTTCTGGTTGTTTTGTGTCTCCGCTGTTTGATAGGTATATCCCCTTGCTGATTATTCTTGTTGCAAAATATGCGTATATTTCGGAATGAAACTTCACTAAAAAATGTCCAAATAACTGTTACCTGTCATTGCTTGTTTGTCAGTATCACGATAACTGTAAAGCTCGCACGTCCAACTTTCATAGCAACGTTGTAATTTGAAAATGCGATGAGCTATATATTTTCCCAGTCAGTGGGAAGTATCTTACTTTACCTTCAAGAAGTTTTCTCAAATACTGTAAAAGCAATTGCGCTTAAACTTTAAAACTCCAGAAGTTATATGCGCTCCAGATATTATGTCCAGTCGCATTTTGTCGACTTACTTAGTATTAATTGTGAAGGCGCATCATTAGACTTAAGCAGGTTTCGGAATTAGGAAGTCAAACTTTGGTCGTTGTTAGTCACAGTAAATTGTAGTTAGTCACAGTTTTAGTTGATCACAGTAAGTTCTCGTTGGTTAGTTCAGTTATCTAGTTGTGGTTAGTCATGTAGTTTTTCCACCCGGAGAAAAAGTTTCTAATTACTTAGTCCTTACCTGCTTCGATACTCATATCAGTTATTTCTAGTGACTGTCTTCATTTTGAAAGTGTTACTTTGTATTGTATCATACCTTGTAAATTGTATATTACTTTGTACTTTGTACTTTGTATTGTATTGTATCAACTTATGAAGGACGAAAAGCCGTGGTATAGATCGATGAGCTTAAGAAATTCTTCTAAGCCGGCATTTCCTTCAGTACTTAACTTTTTTTAAATAGCCCTACCTATTTAGCTTTATTTAGAATATAGATAGCATGTCTTGCGTCTGTCCCTTGTATCTGGATTTTAAACATAGAAATAATTATTAATTATAAGCGAGGTAATTTCATGCTCCGCTTAATGGTTATGCACCAGTATCACCATTCTCCTATAAATAGAATAACGATACATTAAACATGTCGAGTCAACGTAACATTACTCTTTTGTGTGCTATATTATTGTTCAGAAGCCCTTGAATAGTTGAGTCCGATAAGATCTACTACACTGAGTTCACTAATAAATATATTTTTTAAAGTATTATTTTAAGGACTTATAGAATCGCTTGAAAACCTGATGTTGTTGCTACAGCTAATAGCGTGTTGAAATTGAATCAGGCGAAAGAAATATTTGGGACTCCCCTTCATTTTACGCTAGCTGTTAAACCAGCGGAACCGTCTCTTTGGCAATCATAATGTGAGGGTATAACAGACTTAGGGTATCCCATCAGTGAGGTCCACTTTTCCATGACCAGTTGAATTTTTAGAGAGTGATGTCGTCAATATTGCTTGGATAATTTTCACATCGATGACGGATTTTTCCGGGAATCCTTGCATGATGTTAAACAGTTACTGTCAAATAGTGTTAAAACCTTAAAATCATCGAGTTATTGTACAATACAAATTTACTTAGGTACAGCATAGACGCCACAAATTCCGGCACGGGGTCCATAGTTCTATCTAACTAAGTGATGGCCCAAAAGGGGAAGCTATTCAATTGCAGTTTATAGATAACAAATTAACAAGCTGAGTTGAGCCACAGGTAAAAGGTTTCTCTCTCTCTCT
>JH152717.1:233617-246597 GCA_000226015.1 Mnemiopsis leidyi | reverse complement strand
CAGGACTCAGTTAGCTATAACTTCAGGACTCAGTTAGCTATAACTTCAGGACTCAGTTAGCTATAACTTCAGGACTCAGTTAGCTATAACTTCAGGACTCAGTTAGCTATAACTTCAGGACTCAGTTAGCTATAACTTCAGGACTCAGTTAGCTATAACTTCAGGACTCAGTTAGCTATAACTTCAGGACTCAGTTAGCTATAACTTCAGGACTCAGTTAGCTATAACTTCGACAAAAGGAACGAGAGCGAGGTCGACAGTTACGGAGTTCCTTATGACTATGACAGTATCATGCACTACGGAGAGACATTCTTCAGTATCGACGGAAAGAGCACCACTCTTCTCCCCCTCAAAGAGAATGTGGAGATTGGACAGAGAAAGGGGCTGTCCCCCCTGGATATCCTCCAAGCTAACCGACTTTATATGTGCCGTAAGTTACAGTTCTTACAATTCTAGAAACTTGGTTATATTCTGATTCAGAATCATAATTGAATTCCTATCATAGTTCCGTTATCAGAATTTGTAGACCCCATAATTTAACTTTTTAACGATTCCGTTGGTCATGTCTCTTATGTTATTGGCCTATTGAATGATGAATTTAATTCCGCTCAGTTATTAAAGTGCTTTATCGTTCATTTACTTGCAGCTTCCAGACTTCAGGCATGCTCAATGCTGATAGTGTTCCTCTTCCAATTTATCCATTTAGAGTTCTAGCTCCACGAATTTTCTCTTATCAAGCCGAACTGCTGAACTATGATCTCCCAAATCCCACAATGACGTACTAACCGTCTTATCTGGTCTGGGTGTCTTAAAGTCATATCGTAATCTTGCCTCATGTCTTCTCAAATGCTTAAGATGCATTTTAGGCCACGTTTCGATTATTTAAATGTGCATCATTTTAATGAATATTTTTAGAGCTGATTACATTTGGACCAAAACCAAAATAGCATAATATATAGAAATATGTTTATCTATAGGAAGAAAATGTCACTTTGTTATCCAACTCTTGAATCTCGAACGAATATACAGTATACAAATAGGTATAATGCAATTTCTTAACTGCAAATAGGGAAATTTAAACCATCATTCTGTGGCAGAAGGAATGTCGACATTACAAAAGTATGTGCCGAATGTTGCATCATGCTCCAGGAAATCCGTGAAAACTCTACAGTAAAATTATGAAGAGTTTTGCAAGTTTTTCTGAGATATTGAAGGGAGTTGACAGATGGTCATAAACCGTAATTTCTCATGCCAGATATCACCAGAATTTCATGATAAATAAAGGCACGCTGTCTCATAAGTACCCTAAATTTTTCAGGAAAATAAATCGCACGTTCCTGAAATTCATGTCTGAAATATCAAAAAAAGTTTCAAAAAATTGGAGCCTATTTTTATAATTCATATTTATCAATGGTCCCTTTCACACTTTTTTGTACCGTGACTGATACACTACCAGTACGCGAGTACGTGGTTAACACATCCAGGAATTCCATGACCCCTAATTGAAATGAATTGTCACGATATCACGATGAAGATCGATGAGTTTTCAGATTTTCACATTTGAGATAAGAAAGTGTTCTGGAGTGTTCGATAAAAGAATCGAGAGTTCACACTTCTCCCGCCGGTTATATATTACTCCAGTGTTTAGTGGAGTGCATCTATCAGACCGTTTTATCTGCATCACGCAAATCTGGATCAGCTGCCGCCCGAAGGCTCGACATGAAATCCCTAATTTGTTATTTATTATTATGGCGGTTTGCAATTTTGCAAGATATCTTGCAAAACGACGTGACTGCAAAACAAAGTTCCCTGCCAAATATTGACGTGTCCGTATGATATCATCTCTAAGGATGTCATGACAAACCGGGTAACCAAAAAGACAAAAAAAAAACTAAAGCTCCATATCCCAATGTCAATGTTCTATATTACCGCAGTTCCTACCGGCTCAATAAGTTAGAGCGTTAACTACACAGTTTTCCTAGTTTTCTAACCACCTTGCCTCCAGAACAAAACTGTAGTTGGACGTACAACGCCTCTGAGCGAGCGGGCAGCTTCCACAGCATGAACTACCCGGAGGACTACCCAGCTAGGATCGACTGCATGACGAGGATCTTAGCAAACCCGGGCCAGGTTATACGGCTTAACTTCGAGACGATCAACATAGAACACCACGCAGACTGCACCTACGATTATTTAGAGGTACGTGTCTTACCAGAAGTTAAGGTCTATGGTTCTGCATCGTGATGATTTCACTCACGTCATTTGATATATACAGTTATAGATTACTTTTTTAACTGCAAACGGTCAATCTCAAAATTACAGGTTTCCGTTAGGCTACTATTGACTTGTTGACTATGAAAATGCATTAATAGACAGTGCCTTAACGTTTAGTGCTGCAACTTATAAGGCGCTTTTAAAACATTGTCATAGTCTCTTATATGTGGGAATCTTGGTTTAATGAAATAATATATTAGGGCAATATATTACTTATCACTAATCATTGAAATCTCTATCGTTAATCTATATCAGCTATAGCCTATAACATTCTTCGCTAAATTCAGTGGGTGAAGTATACCGAAAAAATATCAAAACTCAGCAGACTGATTAATAAATTACAATGGACGCTGTCTGCTCTTAGCTCTGTAATGCAGTTTTCCTCTATCCAGACATAAGGCAAATCAAATAAAAATGTGAAAATAAAATGTAATTTTGGAAGTAAGACGAATGAATTTAAGGATATTAAGATTAAGAATTTGATGCCATAGTTGGCTTGCTTCCAAAAATCTAATACCTACGCAAGGTTCTGGTGATAGTAAGTTTTCACATTCCTGAAAGTGAAGGTATCCCTATTCCTGCAAAAAGCTGCAGTGCTCACTGCACCTGTCTAATTTCTCCAAGCTGCACCAGCTCGCCATGTGGTGTGGATATTGCAGTTTCTACTGATAACACGCACTGCTAAGACCCCCACTGCACTCAATTAAACTGGCTAGACCTGGACACAAACACAAGCGGTGTGCCTCACAGAATTACATTTGAAATCAGACGGAGTTATGTGTTTGTTCTATCGGGTATAAATTGTGGAGTATTCAGACTGTTTCCAGGGCCCAGGATCATATCATCGAATTTAGTCCCGTTCATTTTATCCCTCGTAATAACTAGATTTTATATGCTTTACGGTAAAAGTTGTTAAGAAATCGATCGATCTCATGCTTATTTTGGGATATTTTTGGGAATTCAGCAAGAGGTTTTATTTTTCTTGGTCGTCAGCTAGTAAGATTTAGACTTATCAATAGCCTTAGGTGTATTGCCGAAAATCAAGAAAAAAGAAAACGCTTTAATTTATTTTCGGGACTCGAGAAAGCTAAAAAATAAACGAAAATTTGATCTAGAAGTTAAATATCACGAAAAGCTGATATAAACTTTTTTCTCGATATTTTTGCTCAAAGTAGTTGTTATAGGATGCTAGGCCCTAGCCCCATTTTTTCGAACTAATAAAATCGTTCGTTCATTTTGATAGCGATCGGGGAACCTGACTAATAGTTTTACACTCGCTGAGGTATCAAATTCTCTTCATCCATAACAACTTTTACACCGATTTTACACTTCGCTCTTCATCCGATTTAACACCTCATTCTAAATTTACTGCAGTTCAATATCTGCCTCTAACATAGGTAAACGTAATATTCTGTGCATACTGACACTTTCCTCCGCTCTTTAGACACTTATACAACTTCAACCCCCTTTATCTTCCCTTACTCCTACTCCCTAGCCCCTTTACTCCCGCCCTTAGAGACAGGCAAGACAACCCTAGTAGATATTCCCTAGTTCCTTTATCTTATACTGTATCACAACTTATTTTATGTCTCAATATATAGTTATTTCATCTCCGAACATCTAGGTAGATATAATATCTCTCAACATATAGATATTATTTCTCTGGACATATAAATATTATATCTCTGATCATCCAGGTAGATATTATATGTCTGAATATGTAGATATTTTATCTCTGAACATATAGGTATTTTATCTCTCAACATATAAATATTTAATCTCTGAACATATAGGTAGATATTAATATATTATATCTCTGAACATCTAGGTAAATGTTATATCTCTGAACATATAGATATTTTATCTCTAAACATCCAGGTACATATTATGTCTCTGAACATATAAATATTTTATGTCTGAACATCCAGGTTCGTGATGGAGATCTACCTACCGCCCCCCTACTCGGACGATTCTGTGGTAACCTTCCCTCCAACAACTTCACCAGTACCGGTCCTAACCTCTGGGTAAAGTTCCACTCGGACACCAGTGTCAGCAGACAGGGATTCTTCGCTCACTTTGTAGCCCTAGGTAGGTCCATCTTTTGTTTTGCGTAACATTTCTAGATAGTCTGGGTTTGAGATATCAATATCATATAGAAGTGTAAAGTGCTATCTAGTTGGATTAAATTATACTCGCCCTCTGAGGAATGAAAAGGATTTGTACTTCACATACATCTAATTCTAATCAAAATTTCTAAATAAAAGCCATTGCACCTCTCTGTTGTTCAAATTCCATTTCACCACTGACCTGAAAAATCATAATAATATGAAGCAATGATCTGGTAATCAAATCATTGTGGCGATCAAGGAAGAGGTCTTGATCACTTCAGACATCGCGGCTCACGAACTTTGTTATTGGAAAATGAAATCTTAATCCTAAATTAGATTTTATAAATATAAAACATTTCATAATTAGATTGAATAAACAAAAAAAATTTCACAAACAGCTATAATCACATAAATCCCGCAGATTTGGTTTTCTGTTTGTTAATCTGGCATTTCTTGTCACAAATATCAAATTACTATGAGCACTATAAAACTTTTATCGACAGAATTTGTGTAAAATCAAATGGTGATTTCGCCACTGCACTTTCTGCGCACTCTCAGCATACTACACACTTTGATCCTAACGGCGCTCTGTTTTGGAAATTATCAAATTTTGTTTTCTCTAGAATCCAAAACGTACCGTGGTCCGGTCGACCCAACTAGTCCCACCCCTCACAGTACCTACACTTCGTATAGTACCACAAGTGAGTTAAAGCTCCAGCTCAGCCACTGTGATTTACGGGGAAATTAAACCCCTCCTCGTTTCATAATCTCTCCGATGTAAACAGATACAAGATGATAATATTATGTTGATTTATCAGCAATAATTTAAAATTGATGAAATTTAATCTTGCTAAGAATGGACACTCGCTTCTAATTTTTTTAGATTAATCTTGATTAAATGGGATTTCAAACGTTTGCTGTATTGTAAGGGAAGAAGTTGGTTTAAGAAAAACTTCTCGCAGCAATGTTGCTATAAAAAAATCGCTAGATGACGCTGCAAATTAGGTATTGATTCATAGATAATAAAGAAGCATCTGGGTTGTTTAAAGCTCGTCAGATTTTGGTTAGCTAAACAGCTTTCACTGTCCTATGTTGACCTTTTGACATGGACCAATTATCAGCAATTTTAACACGCGTTTTTCACTTTAAACTTCAAAATATCTCAGCTGACATTTTGTTGGATATTCCAACTATGTAGATTTAGATAACTGGCGTATGCGAGGAAGTGTACTACATAAAATATTGACATACTGGCCCAGTATGACCGGCTGTCAAAATCAAGTGTCAAGTCTTTATCCAAGCCAAGAATTTGACCGATCGACCAGATGGCAGATACCCACTCTATCACTTCCTTCGCCTATTTCTAACGTTCCGCTTTGAAGTTTGAAAGCATTAGTTGGACCACTTCAAGGCTCCCAGCCTTGAATTCTTTACAGTCTATGGTTTCTAGTTGGAATTTTTCCGCAGATCTGTCATTTAGTCTTTGGAAAGAAGCCTGTCACGGTAGGATCGCGGATCTTCTCAAGGTGACAGAAGTGTCATTTTGTCGGAATTTTATTTTCCTTCCCGGAGTCATTACCCATCTTCTGAGCTCATATTATCTGAACTTAGGGAACTACTACAGATCTTGGATTTGGCTTAACCTATGGTATATAAGATCTAGAATCATGAATAACACTAAGGGTCATAACCGGTTGTCTCCTAACCTGTAGTTCCTGATAATTCAATTGGTTTGGATGGTAGATTTCAATTTAATTACAGCCCACTTCAATCCGTGCCCTAAAACTATTTTAACCACATTTACTGCATCATTGAGTTGCTTCATATTAATCTAAATTATTGTAAAAGTGCCAAAAAATTAGGAATGTTGCCGGTAAGTCGACCGAGCAAACATTATAAGATCCATTTTACTGATGATAAATGGGCTTTATGTAACCTGCTTTAGTTGTATTTAGTTGCATATATCTGCATTTTAGTAAAAGTTCCGAGGAGGGAGCATCTAAAAGACATCAAATAGAGACACATCTTGTTTCAACTAGTTAGTGATGGGGTTGTATCACGTCTAAAAATACTTCAACTACTGAGGTCGAACACCCACCTTAATTAAGTAATTACGTTGAATTATATGAAGCGAACTATTGTAAGAGGAAAATCACAATTAAACTTAGTTGGCACCAATGAAGAGGTGCTGATTTTATTAATAAATGTATGTTATTGGGTTCAAGTAATCACGCCCGTTTTTCCCACTTCAGATAAGGAAACAAACACAGTAACAAAGCTAGACCCGTGCGAACTGAAGATTTGCTCCAGCGGCTGCAGAGTTGAGGGCGGTGCAGCCAAGTGCACCTGTCCCCGAGGACATCATCTTAACGCTGATGGCTTTAGCTGCAGTGGTGCGTACTTTAATTTGTTGGTAACGTATTTTATTGTACGTAACGGTTAACGTATTCTAGCTGTATCGGTCTGTCTGGTTCGGAGAATTGGGTGACCGGACATTTGTCCGAATGGACATTTGTCCGAACGGACACTTGTCCGAACTGCAAATCTGATGATAAACGGACATTTGTCCGAACGGACATTTGTCCGAATCGGTTTGCGGATCACATCATCGGTTTGCAGATCACATCATCGGTTTGCGGATCACATCATCGTGCACAGTTATGACTTATTATAGTTATTTATAACGTTCATAAAGACAAAATCGTTAATTATGAAATGAAAATTAAAGTAATATAACAATATATTAAAATACTATTTAAAACATAGTCAAACATCCAATTGCTCTCAAATAGTCCTTAGGGTCAGAGAAGTCATCATAGTTGTTGACAAGACGTTGTAGTCGTTGATCGTAGCGGATCCATTTAGGAGCTCGTGGGTCTGGAGCTTCACACATAAGTCTCTTCGTAATTTTGACGTCGGTTAAGGATTGCTCCGCTTTAAGACAGTCCAAGAACTTCCAGATTGATGGTTTGGAGGAGGAGAGGAGGGTGTGGAAACCATGATTCCAGCCTTCTGCTATGTTTGTAGACCGGGGTAGAAGGAGCTGCAGAGAGGACTCGTACTGGTTCCAGAGCGAAGGTGAGAAGAGGGCTTCAGTTGTAGAAGATCCTATCCAGGTGCTCTCGTAGTAGGAAGCAAACTCAGCCATGTCCACAGGAAGTAAGGGCTTCAGATGTCTCCAGATGCGAGGAACGTCGGCTTCAGGAAGGAAGGCTAGGGCTCCGACCATGGAAAAGTTGCGGCGGATGGGTGAGTCAGGAATTAGGTATTCGTCCCACAGGTCAGTCTGCTTCAGTTTCCGGATCAGAGCTTGTTTATAATGAAATAAACATCCGCGTAGAGTTGTAGAGGGCCATACAGCAGCAGCAGCAGAGTGAATAGCCAGCTCGTAGTCCATCAGGATTGATTGAGGTTGGTAGGGTCCCCAGGTGTCGAGTTTCTCGAAGAGGTTACGGTATAGGGTAGTAGTCTTTCCAGGAAGCAGCCCGTAGGTAAGAGGAAGGTGCCACCCGTCAGGAAAGAGGCCATGGACGACGAACAGCTGGTAAAAGAGGTCCGGCGCAG
Organism: Mnemiopsis leidyi; assembly: GCA_000226015.1. Classification (NCBI taxonomy): domain Eukaryota; kingdom Metazoa; phylum Ctenophora; class Tentaculata; order Lobata; family Bolinopsidae; genus Mnemiopsis; species Mnemiopsis leidyi. The sequence goes on along the minus strand of JH152717.1, from coordinate 238,651 downwards.
ATTTGAAGGTTCCGTCGATCACCCAGTGCTCCGCCCGAGCTTCAAAGCCGAGTCCAGACACAGCTTCAGAGCAGAGGAATTTCGTAGGTAGATTAGCCTGTGCCGCCTTCCTCTTGAGAGACTGCTTGGCTTGGAAGACAGAGTTTTCTGCGAGCTGAGGGTCGTGGGAGTGGTCAGGGACGGGAGAAGTCAGCTGGTCGTGCAATCACCCCTACAGAAAAGTGCCTCTAATTGTACCGACGGTACCTTAAATTTATGGTCTAAATTAAATTTTAAGTCGGACAAAAGTTGCTGAAGAAATTTTCCAAAATTCGAAATCTTAATTCAGAATTCAGAATTCAGAGGTCAAGCTAAATTGAAGATCTGGATAATTTTTCGATTTAGCTTCATACACTTAATTTAATCTACACCATTCAAAATGTCCGTTCAACTCCAACAGAAAATAATTGAATTTAGGTCATCATTGGGCTAAATTTTCAATCTGTTTTTCTCAAATAATTAATTTAGGATTAAAGATGAAAATATAAATCTTTAACTTCTGATAAAAATTATAAATTAGGGTCTTGATCGAAGCCTGATGAACTTTATGATACTAGAATTTTCTAAGTGTAGATATAAATGTTATACATGATATTCATTAGATTGATTCTAACTGTGTCTGTTTAAATCAGCGATTAATAATATCACATTCACAAAATTGTTTGCAATGCAACAATCTGATTAGAAATATTGGTTCAATACAGCTAGTCATATCGATAATCGACGAACTGCCAAATTTCCAGCAATCATTTTGCAATTATGCTCCTCTTTACATATAACTGTATTTATCGATGTGATACTAATAGCGACCATCTATTGTAGATCAACGCAGTTAAAATCACATACTCCAATTCAACTTACATCAAATATCAAAGACTATCATTGATATTTGCCTTTATTACCAAATCGCTTCTAGGCCATTCTATTCGCAAAAATCTTTGAAATTTTACGCCTGCGGCGGGCATTTACTGGGTCATAAGATTTTAAATCATGCCCTTGAACCCCAGTTTTGTATTCATTGAAAGACTTCCTATAAGATTGACCTTTATTACCAGATCGCTTCTAGGTCTAGGTCTGTGTCAAAATCCTCAAAAATTTTCGCCTGCGGCAAACAGTCCCATTTTTCTATTCCCTTCGTACAGGCAAGCTAACACATTTAAAGGCCAAGTTTATGTTGAAATATAAATATGTGCAGAGGAACTGTATGCAAATCCCCACCTTGCTGAAAGCACGTTACTTTCAAATTCTTGTGATTTCAGGGACAAAATATCTAAATTAAAAAAATATTTTCGGTACCTTAAATTAGGTAAATTTTGACTTATTTGCACCCATGCGTGCAATGTAGTAATCCGGGCTCTGCAACCCTTGCGAAAGTCCACACACTTCCAGTAGGTAGTCTCGTTCTTCTTCTTGTCCAGGCAGAATCTGAAACCGTCGAGGAGAGGTACTTGTCCAGACCGTCTTCCAGGGATGAACTGAAGAGAGGATGCCATTGTCGAATGCGATGTCGGTATCGTCTTATATACATAGCGAATGATGCGATCCAACATGATAACTCTGTTAGCATTGGGAGGTGTCAACGGTGATTGCTATCATATGTCAAGGACACTTGTCCGAATATGCTTGTTACCAGGCATTCGGACAAATGTCCGTTCGGACAAATGTCCGCCAACCGGAGAATTGTCTGGATACGATGGGACATCTGCGTTGTCCCAGGAAAATGATTTAATCGGTCGCCAAGGCGATCAATTAGAGCACAAGCTCACAAAGCACAGGCGTATTCGACTAGCTGTCATGATAGGTATAATTTCTATGTGTCTCTACCTGATTAAGTTATGAAACTGCCATTTTTAAACTCGTAACCTTGAATCGGGAATTGAAAATCGTTCATCTGCGGAAAAGTAAGCAATCCCGAAAAAAATTCGCGTTCATGTTTTATTGTCTAGTCTAATTAGCTTTTAGATTTTGGCAAACCGCTAAGACGGAAAAGCATTGTTCAAATTTAAAGTAATGCACAGCATTTTACGAGAAAAATGTTAAAACAGATTTACCTACTTAGCTTACTCATCGATTATGCTTATTAAAGTGGTCGCACCAGATAGTAATTCCGGCTTGTTCAAACTTCTAAGATTTATTTTTGAGAATTTACATACGACTTCAGAATTTTAGAGCCGCAAATTTTGGGCCGATCTACCTAGAATTTAAAAGATAAAATGTTTCCAAGTTATTTCTATCGCTAGGCATCTAAATTCCTACTCGGTCGCATTTCTAAGATTTCGTGATATTGGCACAAGGCCCGTAAGTATTACTGTGAATTGAAACTTATCAACATTTCGCTTGTAGCCCGTCCATGTTTTTAAACACTGTTTACCTAATCTTGACCAATAATTTCTATAAACACTCGCAACATAGTTGTGGTTTGTCCAAGTTATCCCACTAAGCCACTAGAATTGAAAAATTATGAAAGTTTAGTTACCATATAAAGCATTACTGTCTAAGCATGCTTGAATGAAATATTCCAAAATAATAGTATTTCTACTTGGAAAGTATGGCCCAATTTTAAGAACAGTTGCTCGATGTATTCGTGAATTTGGATCAAATAATGGTCGTCAGAATTCTTGTAGAGGAGTCCAAACCTTTACCCATCTGTGACAGGATTGACAAATAAGAAGTACGACCAATCAATTTGGAGATACACTGTCACGTGATAGAATAGATTTTCGACTCCTCCTTAAGACTTCTCACGTCCATTGCCCTCCAATCCCTCCCTAACCCACTCTCCTACCTCAGATGTAAACGAATGTGAACACAACAACGGTGGCTGCTCCCACATCTGTCTAAACTCGCAGGGCTCCTTCACATGCCACTGTCCTCGAGGCTATAACTTGGGGGATAACGGTCTCACCTGCATTGGTAAGTCGCCCTGCTTTGCAGTTTCTGATTTGTCAAAAAGGAGTCACTTGATGAGTTTTTGTTCTAAATGGAAACGTTTTTCGTTAATCTCCCTTGGTGTCTATCTTCAGAAAATTCCCAAATTGTCCCAGACCATGTTAGTGCTAGGGATCCATATCATGTCGTGTATATTTAGAACATGATCAAATCTTTTGTCGTATCAATACATTTAGATCGTAAACACCGATTTGGCTGATCTGTTTGAACCAGACTCATCACCTTTTGACCGTATAGAACGGTTTCTAGTCAAGATTTTAGACGAGATTCACGACTTAACGAAATGTCTACCTAGAGCTCCTAAGTAAACAAAGCCTAGCGTTCTATCGGGCCGTGTTTTGATCTTTTGATACGACTAGACGGCTGCCCTTCCGACTAAGTTTTTTTTAATTTTACATTGTGTTTGGATTAGAATGGCATCTTATACTGTACAAGCATTGCTTTAGATCTAATATCAATCTAGTGAGCTATTTTTATCCGATTAAAATAGGCACCATTCGGAAACTTAGGATCTGACTTAATACTCAGAGCCTTCGCTAAGTTCAGTAAACTAACGTTGTCAGCTGTATCATGTAATGAGTTCTCAAAGGTGCGAGGAGCAGGTAAGGGTGATCTATTCACCCTGACTCAATTAAGTCGAGTCTGCACTGTCGAGTCAGGTAAAACACTAAATCACGTCTAGACAGAGTTAATGATCTCAACTTTTGTAAATAGTACTCTCCACCACTTTCTCGCCGTCAAGTCTGATATCATCCCTTCTCCCCAGATATTGACGAGTGTGCTATCGGTCGGGCGCGATGTTCCTCCGTCTGCATCAACACGCCCGGCAGCTACTACTGCGGTTGTGAGCCAGGCTTCAGACTACACTACGATCACATCACCTGTGTCGGTAAGACAGATTCCTATCTGATGATAACGTGACCTGATCCCTGCATGCCAAATCGCATGATTTTGATCTGTAGAGATTTTATAGTGCTCTTTCATCTGTCTCTCTCTGTCGCACGGGATGCGAGTGGGAGTGTGTGTGGGACTCGTTGCTAAATCACCTGCCGATGAGATCACATGACAGCTGTCAATGAGATCACGTGACACTGTGTTGTCGAGAAGCCGATTACGAATCTTAACTTCAAGCCGGGTCCTCTGTTGTTGAACAAGCTTGGAGCGTCAAGTGACATATTCTTATTTGGATGTAGGCGTACAACGCTCTGGTTACGGCTGATAAAGGTTTCGTCAAAAAACAACTGTTTGGCTGCACGAGATCCCACCTAACGGCACTGCACATTTAACTGCATTCCATCACCAGAGCTGACTGCTGTACATCCTCGCATAAATCTTAATCTGCTGAAAGGAATCCTGCATCGCAGACATCTTGAGCACTACCAATGGATATCTGCACTGTAACTGCACTGCAAGATACTGCATATGCAACTTGTTAAATTTTCTCTAGGCCGCCGGGTGTTCTCTACAAATCTATTAATATCCCCTACCTTACTTTACTGAAACATTAGTCAAGCTAAGCTGTTATTTAGGAGTTGTTATTTAATGGTAACTCCCCATTTCCCGCCATGTATGTCTTAGATCAGCGGTAAACAATGAGGTCAGCCCACCAGATCATCTTTTTAAGCAAATGTTTTGTTGCAATGTTGGTCCCCTGGAGAGACGACAGATATTACTGTTTAATTGATTGCGTGATCATCTGTGATTGATGACAATATCCTCCATGATAATTGATTATTTGAAAGCAGCACTATAAACAATAGACACGTGCGATTGTAGCTGTCAGCTGCTGGGACACACCAGGAACGTGAGGAAGAGTGTTTTTTAGCGAGTTTGTTTTTGGGAACGGGTTCAACATGTGTTGAAAGTGTTTATTTGTGTGTGTGTGTGTGTGTGTGTGTGTGTGTGTGTGTGTGTGTGTGTGTGTGTGTGTGTGTGTGTGTGTGTGTGTGTGTGTGTGTGTGTGTGTGTGTGTGTGTGTGTGTGTGTGTGTGTGTGTGTGTGTGTGTGTGTGTGTGTGTGTGTGTGTGTGTGTGTGTGTGTGTGTGT
>JH152717.1:218852-231905 GCA_000226015.1 Mnemiopsis leidyi | reverse complement strand
TCTGTCTGTCTGTCTGTCTGTCTGTCTGTCTGTCTGTCTGTCTGTCTGTCTGTCTGTCTGTCTGTCTGTCTGTCTGTCTGTCTGTCTGTCTGTCTGTCTGTCTGTCTGTCTGTCTGTCTGAGTGTGTGTTTCTGCTTAAAACATTGAATTTTCATATGTGCAAAAGAAATGTTAAGGTGGCAATAATCTGATTTCGTGGCTCTTTTACTGTAGTGAAGCACCTATATGTCACCTATATGTCACCTTAATTTACGTAATTACCGAAATTTAACAAATATAATATCAGTTTCATGAGTTATTTTGATATATCTGAGGCTGCTGTATGCCACTAAAGTTGTTAAAAATGCCAGATTTTGGTTCATGACGCATGAAGAAGCAAGAAAAATGTCTAATTTTTATATATATCTCGTTTTTTCTTATTTATCTCTTATTTCAGATTATTTGACTGTAAAAATATTAATCACATTTGTACATATGTGAATAATAAATTCTCCGATGACCAAATCTCCCATTACTCAAATTGTGTGTTATTTTTCAATTACCGTCAAAAACCGTCAATAAAACCAAGGAGCTCAAATGCCACACTGTAAATAGAAAGCCCTATGTATAGCATATGTTAAAAACAGAAATATAGGCAGTAATTTTTACTATGGCCGAAAAGTGTAGGTATTTTTACGGATAACTAAATATTATTGACGTGGCTTATGGTAGCTTTCCCGCCGAAATGCCCCGTACTATAACTACTCAATGCGATATCATAAATTTCAGCGAATTAATTTTAAATGTAAGAAAACAATAAATGTTACCGCACAACACTGATATTTGTAAGTTGGTTCCAGTTGTGATGTGAGCTACAACAGCTTGGTCACAGCCAGAGTGCTGGCTCCTCAGAGTCGGCTGTAGTGAGATACTCTCTCTCTCTGACACACTCGCAAATTCACCGCGGAGATACAAGGCCAGTAAGTTGCCTGTTTAAAGTGTCGGTGCTATGTGTGAGTGTCCCGTGAAGCATATCGTCTGGGCTTGCTAGGTTCGGGCTCCCCAGGTCTGCGCTCCCCAGGTTTTCGCTCTCCGCACCAGCAAGGCCAGGTCAGGGTGACACGGTGCGTTTAACCCAACTTTTAAATACCGCCTAGCTAAATTAGGTGTCATACCATCGACCTTTATAGCTCTGACATAACCTTCCAGTATTTGTTTACATCTTTTTTTCGTCTTTTTCGCATGATTCATGCCATGTTAATGATATGCTGGTATTCGACTAAGGCGTGAGCCCGATTTATTGGGCGTTGTGCTTGATATTTCATTCAGTGTTTGTTTATGGTTTGTAATTGTAGATGATTTGATGAATTCTTTGTAAATTCACTTACTTTTTAAGTTTCAATATCAAAGCATTTTGTTCGATTAACACAATTAAAATGATTTTAGATTCCAAGAATATAATTTTCGCCGTATACTGATTGTAACGCGCGCATCTTTTTCTTGTGTTTTTTATCACGCATCACGTGCGTTCTTTTTATAAATTTCGTAGAAATAAGAGCAAAGTTTGCAAAGATCGTGCAAACTGCACTAGCAAGAACCAATGAGATTATCGGAGCTGAGCGCGTGACTTACAGCCAAGAGGACTTGCATGTTAGAGGGCTATCCAAGTTTCCCTTTTGGACTGAATCTACGTATAACTAGTTAGTGTAAACCCCGGTCCCCTCTGTATTAGCTCCATTACGGTAAACTGTCCGATACAATCACTACCGCATAACTTCACGTCTGGCGGGAACTAAGAGAAAATCATGTTACCGAACAGATTTGTCAATATTCCCCGTCTCAGAAACAACAAACCACCCCGCCGGCTAGCTCTCTCACCGCAGGACGAACACGAGTATTGCCGGGGCGAGCTCTCGTACCGGTCCCTCACCCCTACTGTGGGTCGACGGTCTGAGTCGATATTCTAACTGGGTCACTTTGCAGATACGAATGAGTGTAATACGAATAACGGGGGCTGCGAACAAGTGTGTACCAACCTATACGGTGGACATAACTGTGGATGTTGGGATGGATTTTCTCTTGATACAGCCGATAACGCTTCTTGCATAGGTATGTTCTAATGAACAGTTTCTAAATCATGGCCCAAACTCTGATAAGCTGATGTTAATTAATTTTTCTTTGACTGTATCTATTTATTGAGGTGAATACTTCACGAATGATCATTATCTCTAGATTTCAACGAATGTCGGGTGAACAATGGAGGCTGTCAACAGGAATGTACTAACATTCCCGGTGGACACTACTGCTCCTGTCGCTTTGGGTTCTACATTGCAGACAATCTGTCCGACTGTGTCGATGTGGACGAGTGTGGAGATGGCAACAACGGTGGTTGTGATCAGATATGTGAAAATTCGCCTGGCTCTTTCTCCTGTTCCTGCAGGAACGGATTCGTTAATATCAACTCTACTCATTGCGAAGGTGTGCTTAGTTTCTTTAACTGCTTGGACCGCTATTATAGCCGTGCTAGTCTCAATTTGTCCACTTAATTAATGATCATACTATCTACCAAAGCACCTCGAGTCTATATTATCATTGTTAATAATATGACATAAGCTTCTCAGATTGTCCACGGATATTGTCCTAGAGGGCTCCTCTCTACTTAATTATCTATCTTAATTAAGTTAGACACGGATGCTTGTATAATCTGATTTGACGGCCCCTCCTAAATGTATAGATAGACGCTTTCGCACACTTGGACACCTTTCAATCCAGAGATCTCTATTTTAATAATGTCACAAGATGACAAGCTTAGGGTCTACCTAAAGGATTACTTCGGTTTAGGATTACTCAACCTTTAACCTTACGTTGCTAGCCTCTGTGTTATAAAAGACTACATCATTCGACTAATGCAATATGGAAAGCCTTTCTTAACGCTTGGTTGAGAAACATACAAATTCTCTAGTGTCCAGACAAAGCTGCCTAGTTATCTCTCTATTTAGTTAAACGACATGCTGACAACCGACAGTCTATTTGTCACTTATTTCTTCTGTTTTATCCGCCTTAAAACGAAAATCTGATAGTTGCAACTGGCTCTTTCAAATATATTCAGTTCTACGGTAAAGACCCTGCAATCCATGTGACTTCGTCTAACTGACACTTCCTCGATAGATATTCCTTACTTTCTCTGCACTTGTCTTCTGACTGCAGTGGAATGTGTCATGGTTCAATAGGTCTTACAACTGTCTATATGTAATTTTAGAAAAGTAAGAAGAAGTTAGCACTTTTATCCGCTTTCTTCGCAGTCTAATTCACCCGTAAACTTACACTCAATATCTTCAGACGTAGACGAGTGTGAACAAGTGCAGTGTATCGAGGGAGAGTGTGTGAACGAGATGGGAAGTTACCACTGTGCATGTGATGAGTACCACATGATCCATCCTGTCAACCCACATTTCTGTATCATGGGGATCAGCAACAACGCCGACGAGAACCTCACGGAAGAGAGAAACTGGTTTAAGAGCTTGGCGTGGAGCTACAATGACCCTGTTTGCGGGGACCAGGTCAGTTTTCTGGAACCATCTGACAGTCTTAAATATCTAGAATATTCGACACTACACATCAGTCTATTTTGGAAATACTCAGTATGGTACATGATATAAGGTTTACGTAACTGAAAGAAATATTTGCTAAGAAACTTTATGCAACCACAAATTTCCCAGGACCTGAATGGGGAGCCAGGAATGATAGTGTCGCCCCACTACCCCGCTTACTACCCCACCAACACCGAGTGTACCTGGTTACTGTCGGGCGGGTACGACCAGCGGGTCGAACTTACCCTGCTTAGTTTCGACTTGGAAAGTGTGCGCTACTGCGGGTAAGTCTGGCCGTTCTTCTCCGCTGTTTAGGGTACATTTTATCTCGCTACATACAGGGTGTCCCGAAAAAGGTATTTAAGTGATTTGTGCAACATTACTGAAACGGGAGTCTTTAATGTTAGGATTTTGTTTGCTTGTAGCTGTAAACCTCCGAAATGGTCCAAATATGTTCAATAAATTATTGACCTCAATTGACATTTCTGAAACGCGACAGCCAGTTTTCACTGACTTGAGCTCGCCGAGATTATGGTCCGGCAATATGTACTTTCAGTTGATCTCTCCTTAGAGGATATGGACGTCATTAATTAAAGTATATCAAAACGAGTCATAACCTAATTATAAAATTCTGCAACGCTATAAAAAGCTCCAAGTGATCAACCCTTGTACCTCAGATTTGATTCTCTGAGAATATACGATGGAGCAACAGAGGGTGACAGGTACTTGGCGAACCTTTGCGGTCGGATAAAGAACAGGTTCAGATTACAGTCTAGCGGAACCCATCTTCTTCTCAAGTTTAAGAGTGACATGATAAACACAAGACCGGGATTTAAAGCAGCTGTGGACTTTACTTGGGGTGAGTCCGTCATACAGCTGATCTAATTTCATTATTATTGATTTTTCTTCACGACACATCAAATGCAAGAAGACGCAGATTCAGAAAATGTAATCTTTAAGGTAGTAAATAAATATTACTACCTTACAACTAGCATTTAAAATAAAGAAAATCCAAATTTTACGATTAGTCTTTAAACATGAACTAAATGTTGATTTTGATCTTTGAAGGATATAAATATTTTTAACAACCCAACCCTAGTAAATGAGATGTATATCCTTCAGTTGACAAATGTGGCGGAAAGTATGTGACGGGTCGACAGAGCCGTCCTATCTCCTTTAAATCAAAAGACGGCTCTCAGTGCATGTGGACTCTAACGGCTCCTGAAGGCAGCAGCATCTTCCTTAACTTCATCAGATTCAAATTCTACAGCAGCGGCTGGTCCGGGTCCTGCACCGTGGACGACGCTGTAGAAATATACGACACGACACAGCGGACCCTGATAGTTCGATACTGCCGGAGTAACCTCCCACCCAAACTGTACATCGTCAGCCACTCCAAAATAACGATAGTGGCTCGAGCACTCTCTGACTACACCACCATGGACTTACTGCTCCTACATAGTGCCACTAGTCTGAAATACGTGTAGGTGATCCAACAATCCGGGTGGAACCCCGGAGAGAAAACAACCATGATGACGTCATCGTTAGGTCATAAATAGGCTGTATTATCCGCACGTGCAAGGAGCGGGACCACGTGTCGAATATGTGAAGAACAGCGTATGTCTCGCGCCGCGCCCTTCTCTGTCCGGCAATACAGACCGAGACTTGAACCGAGAAAGACTTGTGTGACAAAAGTCAAAACAACGCAGAACTGTAGATAATGATGTGTACGTTAACTTAACTTATTTTGGCTGAGATATTTAGTAATTATTTAAATCCTTAAAATTGAAAGGAACGGGTTGCTGTGTGTAATAACTAAAACTCATGCTCTTAAAGTTCAAAATTCCGTACTTCTTTATACACTGTTAACGGTATGAAGGTGACGTAAACAAAACCTTTGTACATGTTATTTTATTTAACGCTATATTTTTCTATTTCTAATTTCTATTTTATCATTTATAAAAGATTTCTAATATTTTGCTATTCTGTATGATAAATGTACGAAATTTGAAATGCCAAATGAATTTTGTTCCTTTTTATAACATTATTAAACTGTATTTCTCTTCTTACATGTAAATACTCTATTGGTGCTCATATGCATAGTCATACTCATAGTCTTACTCTGGTAGTAAGACCCGCTCGAGTGTCGAGGCTGTAGGAAGAAGCTTGACGAGATTATATCCGTCTACCGCTGCGTGAGTCGGGTATTACCGCGACAAGAAGAAGCCCTTTTGCCTAAGGTAATGACTTGCCAGCGGTTATATTAACCCAAATCGAGCTTTGAATTTATTGATAATCATAGAACTAAATGGCACGCGGGAAAAATTGAATATTCAAATTTAGCCATAACTGACATTTAGACATTCAAACACAAATTACAGTCATTGTACATGTATATACGATTACAATTTAACGGGCGATGCGCGTCTCGGTCTAGAATTTCTTCGAAATGCGTGAGACTGAGAGCGCGTGATGGCCGCGACAGTAGCAGTAGGCTATCAACCTACAAATTACAATTAGTCAAATACAAAATATAATAAGACAAGTACGTTAGTCAAATACAAAATATAATAAGACAAGTACGTTACCGGCGCGGTTGACGAGATTATATCCGTCTACCGTTCGATTCAAACGAAACGACTCGTTCAGCTTTAGCTGCGTGAGTCGAGTATCACCGCGACAACGGCGCGGGCGCTGCTCTAGCTCTCTCAACCGTACCCACAACCGTGTCTTTCCGTTCTTCGGACGGATACAATCTCATCGCATCAAATTACTATGTACTAATATCTAAAGAACCCGGCCCCTCTGGCTCTACATCTATTTGGAAAAATATCCCTGCACTGCACTTGCTCTAACCAGAACCCTGGCCCTTTTGCGCGCGTCGCGCGTGCCACCAGAGGTGGCGCTGGAAATTTAAAAGTGCCATGCAGCCGCAACGTCATTGACAATTGACGAGATGATACCCGTCTAACTTTTTAACGAAACGTTCTTGCCAGGAGTTGTACGGCAGCGCGCACCCTCCTGTCATTTTATTCCCTCATTCGCTTCGAATGAGGGTCGGACAAAGTCAGACAAGCCAGGAGAGCAGCAAGCTCAAAGCTGCGAGCCGCGCGCGAGTCGGGTAACACCTCCAACCTCGACAATACAACGTCAGCACTTGCTAAACGTTGCCTAGCCTTGCTGTCGCCAGACAAATAAGCACCTGGTTTGTGGTTAGGCCTAGGTGAACGCAAAACTGCAAAAGGACTCTATGCTCTGGTTAACGTAAGTTCGTTGTCACCTTTTCGACGTGTTACCCGACTCGCGCGCGGCTCGCAGCTTGCTGCTCTCTTGGCGTTAAAACGTTAAACGGATACAATATCATCTCATCAACTGTTACCGAGCGCTGCAGTGCTGCACGTCCCCTTCTATGTTTCTCTCCTATCGGTGTCGTCGACAATAAGGATTAAAGTACACTTGCCTGGGGACGTCAGTTTCTGCAATGCAACAAAGGCTGCAACGAAAAGATCGAAGATTAGAAGCTTTTACCGGGCGATGCTTGTAGGTTGATAACCTACTGTCGCGGCCATCACGCGCTGTCACGCATTGCATTTGAGGCGATGCTTGACGAGATGATATCCGTCTAACGTTCTAACGAAACGTTGGAACTGCTCCCCTCGCGAGGAGAGCAGAAAACTGAGAGCCGCGCGCGGGTCGGGTAACACCTCGACAAGGCGATGCGCGGCTCTCTCTCAGTTTCTCTCCAAAGCAACAATTAGCCTGAGGTCCCCAGGCAATGAAGCTTTCAAGCTTAGGGTTTTTTCCTTTTTTCTATATTTGCAAAATTTTGGTTGAACAAATGGCTTAGCAATGTCCGAATGTTATACCTTTCAATTGATGAGTTGGAGAAGACCAGTCATTATTGTTATTTGGCAACAGATATAAATTAATTTCACAAACTACATCATAAAGTGATCTGTTTTTAATTGAGTTACAATATTTTTTAAGTTTTTCTCTGCTTCTTGAGTTAATGTCCAGGAATTTCCTTTTTATTTTATCATTATTATTGCATTAGATTTGAATTATTTTTATAGAATTCGATATACATATTTACTTATATATATAAATATAACAATTTCTGAATTGTAATTAACTGTTTTAATTTTCAAATTATTCAAATATTTACTTTGCCTCTATGCTCTATCAGACGTTGCCTGGCCATGCTGTTGCATAGCAGCACTCAGTGGCGTGGCGTAACTTTGTAGCTGTAACCAATAAGGCGCCCCTCGGCGGAAAAAAGACGCCCTTAAGCGGCACCCCTGGAATAAGGTCTTACTCGGAGCTATCTGTGAAACTTTGTCCAGAAAATCTAAGTTAATAGTGAAGTGAATAAACCAAATAGGCGATTCTGCTAGTCACGCAGTTAATCTTGCAAGATTGTCTCATATTTTTATGACGATTTGGTGCCCCCTTATGACGGCGCCCTCCGGCGAAGCCGGGGCACTGCTGGGGCATTGTTACGCTGCTGGCGGAAACCTCTGGAGGCGTTGCTTGTCAAGCGAAGCTATAATTGCTATTATCCCAATTTAATAGATGAATTGTTTCGTTATTGAAACTCTCGTCTTGAGATTTTTTATGAATGTTTTTTTACCGAGTGAAATATCTCTGATTTCCTTCATATTAACATTCAATTTGTAGAGTTCTTTAGTCAGCTTTAAGAATAAGGTAATGCCCATTGTTAACTAAAACAGACAGTCAGCTTTTAAGCTTCCCTATTTGCTTATTAGTAACATTACTACTTGGCCAATGTAGTATGGCCCAGACTGATGTAAGTTGGTTTCAAGAAGAAATGATTTGTGAGAGCTTTTCAAATAACGACAATATCTACACATCCCTGTTGATAGTGGGCAACCATGTTTAATGGCAAGGAGTAAGCCACCCGTTGCTGATATGATGTTGTAGTCAATAATAAGATTTTCAACAAAATTTCAGTATGGCTTTCATAATTCAATTAAATCACAGTAGCAAAATGTAAAGATGTCAAGGTTTGTACGAAAGGTTAGACTGTAAATAGATTTATGGAACAGTGGATTGAAGGAGTTGGGAATGAGGTAACAGTATGTTTCATGCTCCTCTCTGGTCTCTTAACATATTCTGTCTACAAGTTTATTAGCAGTTGGCAACCTCGTACCACATTTAGCAATGTGGCTCAACAACAATCTTCTCAAGAAGCTGAGGTAAATGATTGAAGTTGACATTCCTCTTTGAAAATCATGACTTCTGCATTTAGAACATATTACATTTCGTTCATTTAGCACATAGTCCATAGAACTTTGCTTTCAATAGTTAAGTTCATGCCCACACATTTGACTGTTCACTTCACACACTTCTGTCAGTATATTAGTTTTTATCTGCACACTTATCTCGCCTAATTAAATGGCAAAATTGTGGTATGCTTGTAGTTTTTATGTGATGACTACTGTCAAAGACTAGGAATGGGACAGGACATTGGAATGAAGCCTTAAAACTTTCTTTCTTTGTTTCCAATCTTACTCACTTCTTTTATGCTGCTCAAACAAGAGAATTATAGAATTAATATAAAATGTGAAGCTCCGAAATCTTAACACGGAAATTTACTAATAGTACAATTTTCAAAATTAATGTCTATCCTGCACCCCCTGGCTTGCTGCTGGCTTAGCAGACGGCAGTTTATGATGCTTCTATGTAAGATAAGACTCCAATAACAAGAACTATTGAATGTGTCGTTTGTAGATCCATCTAAAATTGCTGGAATGATAATCAAACCCCAAGTTAGTTTTTATGTTACATTTACCCAATATTTGATGTACTTATAATTTGTTATCAGAACGCAAGTTCAGCTGGTAGATCCCAATCGAACACACAGCCAGGAAGTCTTTATGACCTTGGTCGGAGAGGGAGTTATGATGAACCTCAAGATGGTGCCTTGGAAATAACAGTAAGATACAGAGAAAGTTCTCGAACAGTCTTCATTCCTGAGAGCAAATCCCTCTTAGATCTCAAAAGGTAATGTTAAATATGGAATGAAATTAAGCATTATTGCTACTAGCTGGAACCATTGGTGTAGTTTGACTGACCCCTGCTCATCAATTTACATTTGTTGGATATTTCCCTCAATTCTTCCTTTCAAGGTTTTAAACATATGTTCCAATAATCTCCTCTCTCTTCGCTTTTCTGTAGTAGCCTCCAATGAGTTTAAACATAATGTACTTATACTCAGGCTACTATGCAAATAGTTTTTTGTTGTACATGAAAACTTTTCCCCGTCCTATTCTTTTTTGTGCTGAAGTTGCCAAAAGGCTTTAATTAGAAATTGTATGAAGCTTTTTGTCGTTTGTCCATAACATGTGTTTAGATGTACCGTGTGTTTGTATGTAACGCCACGTGTTTGTATGTAACGTGTGTTTGTATGTAACGCCACGTGTTTGTATGTAACGCCTGTATATGTATGTAACGTGTGTCTGTATATGTAATGCCTGTTTGAATGTACTTGTTTGCCTGCTCTGTTATCAAACTTATCATGTATAGACTATTAAGTATACACAACTAACACAGGCACTGGCTTGTACACAGGAACGTTATGTCGCTATAGTTATTACTCTGTATCTAGATGTAAAAGGGAAATATGCAGTCGCTAAAATTGACAAGCGGTTACAATTATTGTTGATTTGTTAAATGAACTCTTGGTAGAATAGCTGACAACCGATTTTTTTGGGTATCTTACTTCCAATTGATGTTTGAGTCTTAACAATTTGTGAATCCATCTCGTACAACAAATTGTTTAACATGATCTCCCTATTGAAAAATGCACATTCCTGCAGGTATTGTTTCCAGAAAGTGTTGGACGAAGGGAAACGTGTCCACATGGTGTATCAAGGACACTTGTTACGCCCTGACTCTGCACCACTTACAGAGTTTACACTTGACAACCCCTCCACTTTTATCTGTCAGATATCTCAGTCCGCCAGTTCTGGAAACCTTCATAACACCGCCGCTGGATCACAAAGTGATGAAGAACTCGACCTATCTGGTGGGATTTGCCGACTTGTTATGCTGTTAAAATTCGATATGCCTCTCACAATTCACAAATTTCAGTAATGTATTGTTCTCATTTATTCCCCCATAAATAGCCTAAATGACTGCTAATACCTATGACCTTAATTTACCAAAATGTGCATTTCCCTCTACTGAAAAATGGTCAATTAGAGTTTTGTACACTTTAAAGATTTCCTTCATCTAAAAACATGTCTTGTTTTATGCACTTAAACAATTTGATATTTTTTGTGAAGCACAAACCAAAAAAACTCGAAAAGCTAAATCCAATTGAAAATCAAGCTTTACTCTCCAAGTCATAGCAGCCATGTCTGATACGTCACTTAAGAAATGTATTTTCTCCCTGTAGGTCACATACGAAAATGTGTAGAAACTAGAACTTCCTGATTTAATAAAGCGATCTCACTTATACCGTTTCAGGACTGTTACTACCACTGCTAGGACTGATATTGTTCTGCTGCTGGATGGTGGCCATGTCCATGTCTTCCTCTGTTTCAACTAACGTTTATGTCGGACTACTTTTCCTCTCCGTCCTATACGTCATAGCTCTTGTTAGCTCCATCACGTGACAGTGGACTCGTCATTGTCACAACGTCGCTCATCATAGGTATTCTAGCCAGAAAAGTAGCTTATCATCACATTCTTTAGGTTGTTCCTACAGTTGGTTTTAATAGATTTGATTAGAAATTTTAATCTTTTAGAGCTTAAAAGGCGTTAGCAATTTAGTACGGCTTTTATCATTCTTGACTTTTACATTTTATCGAATCGCTCTATCTCTGTATTTGGTCAGTGCACTAATCAACCAGTGTTATCCTTCCATTTGATGATGATTTATCGGTGGTATTCCTTATGTGTAATGATTATATAACTAAAGTATATTAAATATCATAGTGTGTCGTGAACACTCAACTTTTTAATTGTAATTTATGTTTCACTTAGATTTAAATAGAATAATAGTTAGTAAGTTAACGATATGATATTATCTCGATTGATGTATTTGTGCCTGGGTCGCTAGTTGACAGAATTAAATTCTATGTTTTTATCAGCTTATCCTGTTGAGTCAGTATAGGATAATGATTTGTCAATTTGAATTCGTATGATCTATGAAGGTTATGTTTTCGATATAATGTTAATTTAATATGAAATTAAAATTTGAAGTTTCTGAAAATCAGTGAGTTTTATTTCATGACATGTATGTATAGCAGTTACTTTAACTGTGATTATTTAAAATACAACTTCTGTTGATATATCATATTTTGAATAAAACATATAAGTTGGTTTCTCTTTTTGAGATAGTTAAGCTGCTTTTTACATCTACTTACCTATCGGCTGTGAATTTTCTATCACTTGTTGAAACAAAAGTTTTCATTAGTTCGTTTTTTGTAAATTAATGTAGGATTTAAGATTTAAGATTGTATTCTGTTGACGAATAATTTGTGTAGCTGGTGGTACTATGTCTGAAGCAAGAGAAGATGGTCCGCCTAAAAAGAGTCGTGAAGATTACCGAAAACAAAAAGAGTTAGACGAAGCAAGGAAATCCGGTCTTGAGCCCGCTGAACAAGATGAATTTGGAGTGTGAGTCGCTGTTCAATGTTTTTGTCTTTGTTTTTTCTGGCCGCTTCTCATCTAAGTTGGGAAAACAGTTTAGAACTGCGAAATGGCCCATGCTATACATTAAACAGAAACGACTCTCCCTCCTTCTCATCAAAAACTGCTCCTTTAAATCCCCACTCTCCATGGAGCACACTACCATCCAACCTATGTATGTCCCCCTTGCGGGTTCCACTAGCCCAACGGTACACAGATAACGAGATAACTCATTGGTAACTCAGATGTTAAGTGAACCCTCATGCTCCAACTTCCCTAAACTCCCACTCCTTCTTCCTCGATAACAAGTAGATCCACCTTGAACAGTGAGCAGCCTCCTTGCCACTGTCCCTCACCAGCTTCTTCAGATACCTACCTTTGAAGCCAACTCTCCTGGCTGCTTTTTCCAAACTTTGGGCAACCACTCCACGTGCTCCTACTTCGACCGCAAAATTCTGACAGCGCCAGCCTTTCCCTTGAATCTCAGCTTCTAGAAGGTTGTAACGGTCTAGCTTGTACTCATGAGATTCAGCTATCCGCTCTTCAGCTGGCTCCCACCAGAGAACTGTCTTTGCTGACCTGGAGTAAATTACCAGGTCAGGTATCAAACAGGTCTCAGTGATTTCAGGGGGAAATTTTAGCTGCCCCTCAAGGTCAGACATAACTATCCAATCCCGGGCTCCATTGAGCACACCGAAATCCTGATGGCCTTTCCTACTCTCTGCAACAGGTCTTCTTTTCCCGGCCGGTATGAACTCCACACCATGCATTCTTCTATCCATTTTATTCTTACTGGAGTTGACTCGGCGATTGCAATGAAAGGCAA
>JH152717.1:176811-212268 GCA_000226015.1 Mnemiopsis leidyi | reverse complement strand
TTTGGAAAATTATATGACTGTAAATCAGATTGTTTTGATTTTTTAAGTTTCGTGGTGAAGCGATACTCATAGTTTTTCAGGCATGCTTATTATGCCCAAACTTTCAATATGCTACCAGAGTACCAGTTATACCGTCCAATTGTAGATTGATTTATAATAATTGATATTCTATGTCCATTAAGTCGAAATTATCATTGTTAAACGAAAAAAAATGATCTGAAAAATTGTGAACTTTTGGGAATTTTTCAAAAAATATTTTCAAATTCGCAATGATTTTTATTCCCAAAAGTTCCCAAAAGTTCCCAAAAGTTCACCATTGGAACCCCCCCGCTTTAGGTTACTGTACAGTCCGTTGGTCTAGCTTCCACAAACCCCTGTTTGCTACAATTCCCCCTTAAGTAACTTGTTCCGCTCAAACGTTCGCAGTAAGTTACTTATTATTGTTAAACTATAGCGGGAGAGTCAAATAGTCAGCCGTTTGGGAATTTATATAGAAAATTTATTCGACATTTTGCATTCTATTAGATTGCACTGAGCACTCCGCCATTGTCCCTTGGAAAACTTGCGTCGGGTCCTGAAGTTTCGCAATTTTCACGGTCGTCGGTGACTGGATTTTACTTCAAAAGAAGCCTGCCATGTGACACTGACTTTTACAGGTCGTGCCATTATGTCGTTACATTTGCATCGGCCACAGGCATTTTAAAACCGCCCTATTTATATTATAAGCAACCCTCTGCCTTTATGGTATCGCAATTGAGGAAGGCTTGATTTCAAAGGTGGCATTATACTGTGGTTGCAACATTAGGTTTTGTGATTTGTCGACGACGAATTGAAATATTTGCCTCTGTAAGGTTATCAGTGGTTGTCGTGGTAGTTCTTAGAATCAAGGTAACTGCGTAACGAAGAAGCTCCATGACATTTACCGATCATAAGTTATCGTGGTATGCTTGGTGAGTTCAGAAGTCCGCACCTTAAGTGGCTCGTACGATGGACGTTTTATAAACTTGGGTTTTAATGGAAAAAACTTTTATGAGATTTTTTTCCGTCGGAAAGATGAATGGAATGGTCTGGTACAAGGAGACATTTAACTGTTGATATTTGGGATCTTTAAAGCTTTAAACAAATTTTTACATCTCCAACATTCTGTAAGACGTGTTGATGTTGAAAAGTGGTGAGACAGGAAGGTGATAGTTATCTGTTGATATAAGGATCTTAAATGTTCCTACACCCAATCTTTTTGGTGGAAAATTTGCATACCTTATGTTCGTAATGAAAGTTCCCATTGAAAGTTACAATAACTCATTAAAGCAATAATCAAGGGATTACGAAGGATAATTATCATCAGAATGCACAACGTCACCACCTTTATTGTTAATATGGCAATAGTTTTTACCAAATATGGAATTCATCTTATGATCTTAGACTTGGGTTTTGGTGAAATGAGGAATTTATCTATGCCAGCCAAGTCTTAGGTCTTCTTTGGAGCCGGAGCCAAGGTACAATTTCCATTGAAACCTATCTTGTAATCGATCTTGATTGAGCTGAAAATGGTAAATAGTTTACCTAGCATCTTTTAGGCCACATGTCACGCTGAACTCCAATAATTTAATCGATCTCGTAATTTAGTGAGCAGTGTTGCTCTGTGGCACCACGACAAGTTAAAATATCTACCCAAAAATTAGAATAACTTAAATGTAACTCTTGGAATGGTCCCATCAAGTTTTCCGACAAGATATTTATCCCTGCTTTTGTCATAAAACTAGAATGAATGGCTCTAATAGCACGATTTTTGTAACACTCACTCGACACATTCGTGAAGCCAAGTCTGGCTTTCACTTGGAATTGTAACTTTTCTGTCTGCATTAATTGTTGATTATTTTCGCATTCTAACTTGCAATAATGTATTTCAGGCAGAACCGACCAAGGCAGCTCTGCTACACAAGGAGTACTCCAAGCGAAAAGACGAGTTTAAAAACGAAGTAAGTTGTCCTCGATATGTTCTCGAATTATCTTAAGTTCAATCCTGCTTTCTTCACTGGATATATCCCCGAGTATCCGACATCTCTAGGGACACCTAAACGTGATTCCGGGCTTTTTGCTGGAAACTTACTGGCGTTTCCGTCGTATTACAGTTCAGGAACCCCTATACTAAAAAATCCGGGCTTCACTGTCAACTATCTTCACTGCTTTCATGCTGGCACTTGTCGTGACGTCTAGCTGTTTTAGTGATGCATTTTTGGATAAGTCAGGGTGACAAACTGAACTGTCTAAGTCATACCCAGCTACGTCTGGGACCGGGGGTGTTGTCTTTTGTCCTCAAATTAACTGCCCGCACCCCTAGCACACTGTTGTATGAGTTATAACTGTTTTATTCGGCAATATGGGTATTTCACGATCAATCTGTGACAAGGTGTTGACAGATACAAATGCAATGGGACTTTGAATTCATAAAAATGCATTTAATTAGTGTTTTAAAATTCATTTCCTAAACTCTTCTCGTCGTTACCCAAATTTGGAAAAAAATATTTGGGTAGTTGTTGGTTCAATCGGTCGTACCTGACAGGAATAGAATAAATCGTGTGCTAATTATGACATGTAAGAGATGAAAATGTATAAAAAAATCCATCGCATGATATTTGCTGCAGCAAACTAACAAGCCAGCCTTGAATCAGCATTATAACTGGTTCATTGTTGATACCTTATGATAAAATTTATCCGGCCCTCAAACTCACTTTAACCATTCTAAAACTTCTGGATCTGACAACATCCCACTTCCAGGTTAGTAACTCTATTGTTGAGAAGTACGGTGGGAAGGAACATCTGAAGGCGCCTCCGCGAGAGTTACTTTTATCCACTACTGAGGAGTACGTCGAATATTCCAGAACTGGAAAAATAATCAAGGGTAAGTTTAAATTTGTGTTATCTTTCAGTCCCTTCTAATTCGATGTTGGGAATCTGGCAAGTTTTAAATTTTAATTCATTACTTGATCTTGACTGGCATCTGCTGGAAAATAATTTAAAGTTCGATCGCGTGTATAAAGCAAAAGGCAGCTGGTCAATGGGAAATTTAGTTCGGATATGTGAGGTTCAGAAATGCGGTTGGTCATTTCCAATTTTTTGACGTCTTAATAATATCAAGCTTGTGCATTGATATATGCAGGCTACCTGGTGGGCTTGCCCTCCCATTCGTGTATATTTCACTATCCCTTCAATCAGAATATTTTAAATAAAAGAGCATAATTTTCTGGTCGGAAGCTTAAATTTTTCCTAGTACACTTGTCTTCTGATCTTCAATTAATTCCGTTTAAATGCTATCCGTTTATTATTGCGTATTATACAGGGTTGCTCTAAATAAGTACGAAGATATACTGCAGAGAAACTTGAATCTTACATTGATAAACTGCGTCACAATCGTTCGTTAGTTTCCAGCATTTAATATTGATGGAATTTGACGTTCCACATAGATGGCGTTTGCAACATTTTTTCTTATGATCCTGTCGTGAATGGGAGTGTCAAACTCCATTAGGGCAAAGTCGTCTGGTCATGATATCTAGATTCCAGTTTCCACCCGTCGACTTTAAAACTAGATTGTTGACCTGTCTCAATAGTCTGTAAACTTATTACCTATAAATTGAATATTTGGAAAAGCGGTAACTTACTTACGTAGTTATTCCTTTAACTTTCACGACTCCCTCTTTAAAGCCGTGTTTTGATAACAAGAGTTACAAATTAAAAAAACTACATTTATTCCTCTGAGATAATCCGACCTGCTAGCTGACGATATGCTACGCGGGTAACTTTAGCGGTCCGGAGCGGAATAAGATCACGACATTTTGAACCGTCACTAGTCTTGCACAAGCATTTAAACAGACAGATCCGCTATTAGCTAACGAGCACAGTAATAAATAGCATGGAATTTGGATACCGATAAACTGTACGAAATTTAACGCTACCGTCATGATTTAATGAAGCCTGATTATTGAAGGTGCTTTGTTCGGTCCGTAAATCCGTGAACAGAAGAGTGCCACAATGTTTTACCTCGTTAGCTATTATCAAAGCATTTTTGTAAATACATCGTCAAGGAGAAGGTTTGCATACTTTACTTTTACCGGTCCTTACTTTTATGGTAAACTTGCGCTCATATGAAGACACTAGGCTGACATTAATTGTGGGTATATTACCGCTTTGACAACAAAATAAAGTACACGTATTGCAAAGGCTTTTTATCCGATCAAATCAAAGGTACTCTGCTGATGGAAATCAAAGATAACTATGGTTACCAGATTTTCTTTGTAATCAAGCATATTAAGCAGGCCCGACTCCATTTACTGACATTTTATTTGCACTGTACTAAATAGAACTAAAATCTTGGAATTTCAGACATTTCATGTCGTAAAACTTTTGAAGTGTGATTATGAGATAAAAAGCGTAAATTTTACAACTTAGTTTGTCCAACGAGAATTGAGAATGGTCAACAACGAAACTATACTTGATTGAGACTGGATAGGCACTAAAAAATAGCATTTTTCAAAGTTGTCTTTTGCAAATTGAACTTAGATTTAATGTTAGATTATGTTACAAAAACATTGGCAAAGCCAGTAACTGTAAGACAAGTACAAGAACTTTGCTGGCATAACATACCAAACAAGGAATTTATACTAGGGGCTATATTCTATGCCGTTTTGATTGTATAATCTATATTATACTATCTCAAGTAAGGATAAAGCAATAAAATTCTTTGGCCCAAAAAGGCTGTTTTTAGTTTTTAGACCACTTAAATAAGGGCCCTTTAAAAGGGCTTTTTTGAAGATATGCCCTCCCCTAGTAAGTTCTGTATCTTAAAATTTCAATATTCTCCAGTAACAAGATTGTTTTATATAGAATATTATATCTGTACTAAGTGATGCCTGATAATCAAAAGCCGGGATGATATAAGAATAGAACAATTTACTGATTGTTTTACGGCTAGGTACGGAATCTTCCGTCTAGAAAAAGTATTATAGGAAGTAACATTGCTCTTTAGATTATATCAGCCGATGATGGATAGTGCTAGTGTTTAGCCACGTTAAATTATCAAATATTATTTTAAACCTATGATAGATAGAGGGACATTATGTCCGTATTCAGCTCGATCTCAGCCTGCTCTCGGCTGAACTATTATCCAACTTCCAGGCATATGTTGGACGTTGTAACCCTGAAAACCCAGGCTCAGGAATGTTAGTCGTTAATTCCACCAGGCTACTAATCGGCATTTAGGAACCTTTTTTAGTCTGGGGTATATTAACTAACCGAAAAATTTAAAACATGGCCCCCCTGGCTAGAATAATCGGACGTGGAGAGATTAAAGAAACCTTTCAACCATGTCGACATGTGTGATTTAATCTTACTCATGACACATTTAGCCTGAAATGAAGAAATAAGCGCCATATTCCTTCGTTTATGACACATTCATTCCGATAAGCCGAGACTGGTTTTTAAACGGTATTGTTATTAAATTCCCTGTCTGTCCGATTGGCAAGAACGGTTGTTGTCCTATACCAGAGTTAATTATAACTGTCTCAGTTCGAAGTCCAGGTATTTGAGTTGAGACATGGAGAAGGAAGAAGGACAATTGAGCCCCAGTCATTATTTGAAACATTGTCATAAGTGATAAATTAGAACAATACAATCTCTCGCTGTAATTATTATTATTGATTCTAACATTGTCGATCTGGTCCCTAACAAACATTGGACCGCTACATGTCACCTGTACGCCTGAGCTCAGGTCGTATGTCATGTTGTCGTCCTTAACCACGTGATTGTATCTTTAATACCACGTGACTGTATCTTTTACCACTTGACCGTTTCCTCCGAGCTCTCATAGCTGGTACACGTGACGTGAATCTGAACTGGGTCTAATTTGCGTGAAGTTAAACTAGTGATATGTGAAGTTGGTTGGTACTGATAGCTCCCAACTACTTATGGTCATTTTTTAACTTCGGGGGGAAATTTCTGGCTGTCTATTTTTGAAAAGTATTTCTACGATGAACACTAAGCAGACCACCTGAACCTTAGAGCTGGAAATCAAGAAATACTACTTGTCTTCATAGTCTGTTAAGACAATATTCAGAATGTGGAAGTTATTGGAAGGCCATGCCAGTCTAAGTAGAATACTTAAAAATACTGCAATGAATTTAAAACATTCATCGAATTACTGGAAAGCCTACGAACTGTAAACTGCGACCGGATTTTGATACATTTTCCAATTTTTTTGGCAGCAAAACAATAAACTTACCAATTTCCGTCTCCTGTCTAATTTCGACACGCCCCCTCACTATCCCCTACCCTCTAACTTCTAACCTAAACAACCCCCACCCTTTAACCTCACTAACGTCTAACCTCACTACCCCCTACCCTCTAATCTCACTAACCCCCACCATCTAACCTCAATAACCTCTAACTTCTAACCTCAACAACCCCACCCTCTAACCTCACTAACGTCTAACCCCTACCATCTAACCTCACTAACCCCTACCATCTAACCTCACTAACGTCTACCCCCTACCCTCTAACCTCACTAACCCCTACCCTCTAACCTCACTAACCCCTACCATCTAACCTCACTAACCCCTACCCTTATCAGGACAAGAAAGAGTGGTCCCCAAATCTAAGTATCAAGAAGACGTTCACGTAAACGGACACACCTCAGTCTACGGCTCCTACTTCAAGGCAGGGACCTGGGGGTACAAGTGTTGTGGTGCACTTCAGAAACAGGCCTACTGTACCGGAGCCGCCAGCAGGACTGGGGCGGACGCTCCGCAAGCCGCTGCTGAGCCTGAACCCACCAACCAAGTGGACAGATCTAGACCGCTAATCGAGGTAAGCTGAGGTCGACTTGTCCGTGAGGCCTAACTTCCTGACTTTGTTATCTCCCCACCTTGGAGATCAGCTGAGTTACAATTTGTCCTTAGTCCTCGTCATTAGTTTGTCAGTGTCATTCGTCGCCCTTCCTAAACTGCTGCATATTTCATTCAGATCAGATAGACGTTATTGTGAGTACTTTAATTTCCCTCCAGATTGTGAGTAATTGCGACTGTAACCGCTAAATTTCCTCTGCAGCTACATCAAGAGAAGATGGTCGAGACTAGGAAACAAAAGAAACAGAAGGCCCAAGAAGATCGAGAAAATCCGCAAGCCAGAGAAGAAAGATTGAAGAAGGTGTGTATAACATTTTTGGTGTTATGATTAAATCCGATGTTGGATCAGATTGTTTTGATTGGCCGATAATGTCAATTTAATCATCCAAATACGGTTATATAATTTAAATGCAAATTAAATATCCGTTGAGCAAGTAATATGGATATACCATGTTAGTCGTTAGATCCCAGTTTGATGTATTTTACGAGACAGTGTATCATAAATTTTAAGCATTGTTTTCATTTATTTCGATCTTGAATATTTCAATTTCCGTGTTGACTCCAGATAGTAACTGACGTTTAGTCACGTACTTATTCCCAATCCATACTACATCAAAGCCCGACACAAAGTCTGACATCACGTGAGGTGTTAACAAAGCCTAACAACTACCCATTTAGAACTGACTTCACCCTCCTCCGCGCAGGTGCTCGCTCAGCTAGACGCAAAGGAGGCAGCCGAGAAAGCGGAAGGTTTAGACGAGCGGAAACGGAAGTACAACTCCATGGTGGAAGACAAAGGTCCCACAGAGGAGGAGATGGAGGCCTGGAAACTCCGCAAGCACATGGCCAGCGACCCCATGGCAAATTATAGCGACGAAAAGAGGTGAAAAAGAGACATTTTTGAGCTTCACGCTAGACGTTGTTTGTTTCAGAGGTAGTAATGCGGTGCGATTGCTAAGGGGGACAATATGTCAAATTAATTGTTATCCTGATTGGGCCCTTTTTCGAAGTCTGTTGCACGGTCGCCTGTTTATGTCGGCGTTTTGTTGTAAATCCCTGGAAAGGCTGAACCGAACTCTCGCTGACAGATTTCCAGCACTTCCTGTCTGTACCAAACGATTTGTGTCATTAGTCCACTTTTTTGGAGTGGCTATTTCTAACTTTTGACGAAACAATTTTAAGATCGTGTATCTGTGTGTAAAAATCAAATCAATAAAAACAATGACACAATAACAAACCCGACCAAAACAGCTCGAAATTAGACTAACATTACGGCTTTAAGGACTGGCGCATTTTACTGATGGGATTGATAGACGAAAGGGATTTAGTTGGAATTTTGAAACTTAAAAGATCTTGTTGAAAAAACTGCAAGCAAAAGTCCAAAAGCCACTCCTTTTTGTAGTTAAATTACTCCAAATTTATAAAAATTCAGCTGAGTTTTTAGTCAATTAAATATCAAACTAATCTGAAGAAAAATAAGTTCCACTTTAGATTCCAGAATTGAAAGCTTAATAAGTTCATTTTCTCCAGACTTATATGGTTTTTTGATAAATATTTACAGTTATTTCGCTCTCGGCTATTATACACTGATACCAAAAACGTCATATCTAGTCAAATAACAATTTTTAGTCAACAAAAAGTAATAAGACTTTTAATACCTTAGTGAAAATAGCACTAGAATCGAATCAAAGATGTACATAATTTCGCAAACATGGCTTATCATGCGTCGCGTTGATAAAGAACAATTCTAGTACTATTTATCTCAAAGATTTCAATAAAATTCTTAAATAAGCTTTAATAAAATCTGCACATAAATTAAATAATTTTCTAAAGTTAAAAAATAATCAAGCTAAAAGTCCGAACTGGTTCGGCTTCTGATCAGTTCTATCTTCACAAGGTGAAATGACCTCCAAACTGGAGTCACTGGAAGTGTTTATTTTGTTGATGGTCTGGGAGGACTCCACCTCGGAGATTATTTTCTGTTTGAGAGCTCCACCTTCGGCCAGGGTTTGTTTGAGAGTCTGTCCCTTGGTCTCAGGAAGACAATATGTGACGACCAGCCCTAACAGACACAGTCCCACGTAGACCAGGTAGTGGAGGTTCATCCAGTATTGTTGGCAGAAGTCCAGGAAAAAGGGTGGCGATGCCGCTCCGAGTCGCGCGATAAGCGAGCACGTGCACATTCCGATTGATCTAATTGACGTCGGCATCACCTGCAAAAGAAAACAAGTTTAAAGAGGTTAAAGTGGGGCAGCTTCTTTTGACGATAGTGTCAGATTTAGCCCAGGTTTCATTCGATTTCATTTGTTAGATTTCTGAGCATGCATTTAGCTGACAGATGGATCAGTTTGGCTGGATTATTCGTGATTTCTGCGGATTCCCGATGATTTGGGAAGCACCTTGCCTCCAAAATGAGAGAGCAGTGTGTGATGTAATGGTTAGGTTAAGGTGATGACAGGTTCCTAGACCTAAGGCTGCTCTTTGGGTAGCTCAAGTAGAACTCCTGTTGCTTCATTTTTGGGGTCACTTAATTTAGAGGCAAACTTGGAGTTATTGGAGCATTGTATTGCACCTCATACATTAAATTTGTCCATTATTATACCCTATCAGAATGCAGGCCGATCAAACAAATTCCACAGAGCAGCCATTCAACATTTTAAATTCATGGGCAGCAGTTAGGGCGGTGATAATGATATCTTATCATAAGAGCAATGTCAATTCATCTGCGCAGACACCAAATTCGGATTTTGTAATCCATCATACGTAACCATGTGAAATTTAAATGACAATTTTCCGGACAGAAAATTTTTGGCTGCCGTTTTGAGTAGCTGGGATCATTCTTCCCCGACATCATTTATTTTTATTCTTATCTCAACTGGGCGTAATATGGCTAATAACCTGACTTTTTAGCTTACTACTTCTTGTACAGGAAAGCGATGTATCAAGGCACAGCCGGCATTAACGCTTTGTAAACATGACATGATTCAATAGCATTAAATCTAAATCAATAAAGGTCCAGGAGAATTACACGAAATCACGTCATCCTCCCCCTAAAATTGCCGAATATGTAAAATGTGAAATGTTTACCTCAAGTGTGAGAATGTACACGACTAAGAACATCGGCCCACTTCCGGCTTTAGATCCAATTAGAGAAAATATCCTCCTGCAAAAAAGGTTAAAACGTTAGGTTTGGGCTCACAAGCACCTGGCACGATCCAGAACGCAGCAAACACGGCGAGCCGGTCTGGGAACATGCAAATTACCGTGCTGTATCTCACTTCATCATGGCCCGCTTTAGTTGGGAGCCCGGAAATTCTCCCACCAGATTCGGAAAATCTGAATTCTTCCTTCACGTGGTGCGAATTCGTGAAGTCCGGAATGGGAAATTTTCTCAGATTAAGAGTGTAGAACTAGAATGTGGATTACCAAATTGTGAAATAACTTTTTAAGTACCTGCTGTCCCAGTCAGCTGAGATAGGGTAGTTGAATAAAGACAAGAGACAGGTCAGCATCACTATTATCAGGAGACTGTACATGGTTTTCTTTCTTCCCAACTTAGTTGTTGCTAGTCCGGCTATTATCAGACAAGGTCCCTGAAAACATTCAAGTTTTAATTTGGTTCAATCTTTAAATTTTCAGTGCACGGAGGAAGTCTGATAATTTTTCAGCAAAACTTATCGAAATAAGTTTGATTTTAGAGTGACCATGTATATGGGTTTGTAACTTGAGCAGGACTTCTACCTTTTTGTGGGTTTAAACATCCAGCATTCAGGTACTTGTATGAAAAAGCCATAGCATTAGCCTTCTCAAAAATTACAGAGCACTTCCATGAATAAATGCAGACAAAATCTAAAATTGCAGCCCCACAAAATTATGCGAAGACATACCGAATTGTAAAATTTTGTCTACTTCAAGTATGGGCTGGACTGGGCTGTCTTTACCGCGTTTCAAACAACAAACACCGGTAAACCAACAAGACCTACCTCCATTATCCCCATTATAGTGATGTTCCAATGGACTGTTCCGTTCAATGTTCCGATCATGTGGAAGAAGCCGTAGTAGAAGAAGCTTGTCAGGAACCACATGAACACCAGTCCAACCACAATCCCTAGAGTTCGGAGATCGCTGAAGATGATGCATAGATTCCCGGATTCTTTGTGTTGGGGAACGGGAATTATCTTGATGTCCTGTGGAGGAAAATTAGAGTTTAGAGTGGATCTTTGGGTCCCGTTAGGCCCCCCAAGGTGCACTTCACGCATTGGGCTGACTAGGGAGGCTCCTTGAAGCTTATCTTGTAGTCTGTTTCAGCAGTCATTTCAGAATCTTTAGCGACAAATTTAATATTGATTTGTAAATGTGCGATCGTGGCAAATTATTGGGGAGCTAGTGACAAATTCGGGAATTTTACGATGACAAATTTTGCCGGGATGATACTCGGTGAAAGCAGGTGGAATAAACGCTAGCCAGTTTAAAACTGTAGATACGGCACAACAGATTACATACAAACAGTATGACACGGACGCAAGATCGGCGGACTAGCTGGTCATAAGTGCGAGTAGATGTAGACATACCCTGAGATCCAGCTTGGATCGGTTAATTTTGATCAGTCTCTGCATGGTCTTTTTCAGCTCCTTGGTTTTGTTGTTCGTTACCAGCCAGTGAGGGCTCTCCGGCAGCCACAGCATCATCAACACTGAAGATAGTTTATGGTTCTATAAATCTATTTTTAAGAATAGTTTAATTCCAGCATTCTTTGCTTCCTTTTTAAATGTCTTGAATTCAGGCACTACGGATGTCTTGAATTATCATTAAGGTAAAACGGATGTAATTTTTAGTTTCAACTATCAGATATCTCTAGTATTGTGTCGTCATGTCAACATTCCTATAACACAACAAGAATGCTATCTGCTTGTCCTCTTACCACAAATAACAGAATAGACTGCTATGATGAAATCCAACATTCTCCAATCCTGTAGATAGTAGTCAAACAGAGGAACCAGAGCCGTTCCCACGCAGAAGAACTGAGCCTGGAAGAAAGAGGGAATGTTACCTAACGTAACCAAGACACCCGAAAGTAGAGGGAGATATGTCTCCCGGCACACTCGTGCACGCGACCCCACCTTTAGGGTACGTGCTCCGTTCTATTTGCAGTCCTGATCTGACATTGTAGGCCTGGTGCCCACATGACACAGGTATATACGTACAGTTGTTTCGCACAATTATCACGTAATGCAACAGAAATATACACATACAATCACATTTCAAGAAAATTAATCCGAATTTAGAGTGCATATTAAATTAGGAGTGAAAACTTACCGAAATGGCAGAAGCGTAGGGCCGCATAGACTCGGTGACGAACTCCAGCATCCAGAGGACCCTGGTAACCATGGTACCTCCTAGCGTGAACCCTGCGGGGATAGCCTCCGTTATAATGCGTTTCGTCTTGATAAAGTCGATAATTTTAATTGAATAATGGATTTTCCAGTTCCCGATGACTTGCCGTGACAAAAGGGTCAAAATTTCTAAACTTTTTATTGTCCGGACTTAATGTTATCTCGAGACAATAAGTATATTCACATTCTTATCATTTTTATTACTTTTATGCCTCCGCATATTATCACCTCATAATCCGCTAACTCACACACTCCTCTAAACTTTAGTTGTACTCTAAACTTATCAAGATGGACTGGATGTTGTCGTTACAAACAGATCCTGAGTCCAGGGTATAAACAACGGCCCAAGTTCACGGTACAGCCTTATTTCTCCTCAATTGATCTGGTCTCTCTTTTCTTCTCTCCCACTGCAGACCTCGTTAGTGTCTAGTACTCAGTCAATTTCGTTGACCACCTCGATCCGTCTCTAATTTGTGGGCTACTCCCATTTAATTGCCTCAAAACCTCAGTTAATCAGGATCGTCACTGAAGTTTGATTAACACTGCAGGTCACTAGCTCCTGGGTTAACCTTGGTTGTGTTTTGCCAACTCACCGAGCAAAGCTTGAAAGCAGAGGAACATCTCATAAGAAGTCGAGAATCCCATGGCACAGGCAGACACGGCTGATCCAAGCATCAGGAAAATGTTCGTCTTTTTTCTACCGAATTTGTCGGAGATATACCTGGAAATGGAGCATTTTGTTAAGTACACGTAGCTGTTTTGGGATATGTTCTGTGTGGTGTTACCATGGTAACGCCCGACTTATGGTATCGAAATTTTAGTGAAGGGGTGTATTTGGTCTCTTCAGTTTCGTCTATTTGTTGATGTGTCTCGCGCTCCTTAGTATTGGTCTATTGCGGCCCTATAAGTCTAGGTGTTAAAAGCAGGGTCTGGATTTAAACTATTGTAATGCCATTATCGAGCTACTGTCAAATGCTTTGTGCATAGACCGCTTCTAGAACATTTTCGAAGTCTTACAACGGTCGGCACAAGATTCCCCTAGACCGGGATCATGGTCCGTTGTCAGGGTGTTCCGAAAGGTCAAGGCTCATTTTGGACAGATGTTTGTGAACTGAGGTCATCCCTCCAATCAGTAATTGAACTCAGGCTCCCACTGCCAATAGTTACATAACTTGACGGGACGTTTATCTCGAATATGACGAAAATCCTACACATTTTCCTCACTGTCAGAGTACACGTTTGGCACGTGAACTGAACGTTGTATCACTACAAGCCATACAAGTCACGTACTGAACAGGAAACTCAGTGGATAAGAGCCGGATTTCCACGGACTAAGGTCTTCTACCTAACTATTAGTAGACTGTAAGAGCACATACAACGTGCGGAAGAACCGAGAACGACCCGTGTAAGGCTGAGCTAACAAAACATTTCTTCAATCCTTCTCGTGTCGGAATAGTTTGTTGTGAAAAGGAGAGAGTTCAGAGCTAAGACTTGCCTTGCCCGACACTTCGAATAATTAGGTGTACACAGAGAGACAAGTCGCAGCTTGCTACATGAAGTACGATAAGTTGACTAATGCGAGGACTTACCCAGCAGCCAAAAGTCCGATAGCCATGCCCGGCACGAAGAAAACAGCTGTAGCCAGGTTCGTTAACATTGAGGGTTCACATTGTAGTTCAAACTCGCTTACCAGCGACCTGTGGGATTGAGCTTAATAAGGGCTGGAACTGGAGAGCGTTGGTTATTCTAGAGATTGTTCAATTTTAAGTTTGGCATTTCTAGAAATTATTGGAGCTACAACTTATTTAATTGGTTGATTATGCTGAGATTGAGAAGTCTTCCAATTATCCGTACTTTTCAAAGTGTAGACTTGAAGAAGGATGATGTAATAAATTTCCCAATAGATGAGACATTGAGACATACCTGTGTTTATTTTCCCAGATCCACGAATCTCTAGACACATTACAAATGTCTGTACTGTTCTGTTCGCTCAAGAATATTGGAGATGGCACCTCGACCTGTAAAAGTGATATTAAGTAAACATATTTGACTTTGAAGTCTGATTAAATCACAGGATAGGATCTGGACTTAATCGCTCTCTCTACCTTAACTCATATCACACCTTCGAATTGTCATTTGGTAAGGTATTAGCCGTGTTTTATGGTCTGTAATTTTTTACAATTTTGATAGAGTGAAAGTCATATCTATGGAACAGTGAATCGATTTGGCGGTCTGCAATTTTGACTCTAATTTAAGATTATTTGTCGAAAACTTTACTCATTCAAGCTAGATTCTGCAAACCACCCCCTATAAAAAAATTTAGACAGTTCTGCTTAGTCGGGGTGGAATTTGAAATATAGCGATCCCAGACTTGGATCACATCGTGAAATTGTTGACCGCTATGCTCACTGGGAATCACTGCGACAAATTGCTCGGAATAATGAATGGCAAAAACTTTGTGAAATTCTATTTCACGGTGACGTTAAAGCGGTACTTAAGATATTTGTCGATATTAAGGTTACAAGAAGAGACGATAGACCTAGAGTTAGACCCGAATAAGCCCGGCACTTATGATCTTGGCTTGATGAGGGGCAAATCATGATGCTGGAATGCTAATAGATCTCTGTATCTTACCTGCAAAAGAGGGGCTATGATGCCAAATGGAGCGAACATTTCTCCAAATAAGCTCATCAAAAAACACACTAGGACGGTTGCTCGGCTTTTGGTCCCCATGATGTTGTAAACCTCATCCACCTTAAAGATTTAGTCATAAGAAATACAGATAAGATTCAAATAGAGGTAAAAAATAAGTTTGAGAATAAAAGCAGCTCCTTCTTTAAGCAGCTCCTTGTTTAAGAAAATTTACAATTAACTTTAAGACCTAAGATTTTTCTTTAAATTGGATTTGATTTTTACACTGTAAGAACCCAATTCTTTATCTCAATCCTGAGTAAATCAGTTGGAGAGTTACATTTATGTTTTTACCTCGTACTCATTAAAGCTGTATCCGCTTAACAGAGCCTTATGTCCGTCTCTGATGAGAGATTTGTCGTCTCCACTACTTCCACTGGTAGTGGTACTTCTACAACCGCATTCCTCAGACATGTTGATAAAATATAATCACCTGCTCAGATTGAGATAGTTAGGTTGAGGCCTTTTTGTGGGATTTACTTCAATATAAAAAAGTATAGTAACACCAGAAAAATATTCAAAAGAGCAACAGATGATGATTCAAAATATGAAGGCGAAAATCAACAAGGATAAAGCCGAATTTCCCCTCATGAAAGGTGGAAGAGTCCCTTCGCATTTACGGGTGATAAAGATTAATAAAGGAACTTCAATACGACCTGTCTTTAATAGCATAACGGGCATGATAGTTTTAATTTCAGCAATTGCGTCTTAATGCGTATAACTCCACGTAATCGTAAACGTAAAAGCAATCAATTTTGCACAACGCTAATAAACAGTGCAATCAGAGTGATTATTATTTGTAATTGCTTACGGAGTATTACCAGAGCAGCGTGTTTTTATTGCATACGAACGTACAGACAACAAAGACCGAGTCGTTGCACAAAGGGTAGGAGTCGACAAAATTGTGTTTGGGAAGTGGAAGTTTAAGCGTGACGAATACTACCCAAATAGGACGAACTTTTCCTGTCCCATGTCCTACTAGGGCCAGCTAACAAGCCAGCCCAGACGGAAGTTTATAAATGCAATAACAAGATTAAACTAGAATTTAACTTATCTACTATCTATCCATCTGACCCCAAGCATTTCGGCATCCAGGGAGTGGGTCGCCTCGATGTGACAGAAGCTGCCTGGTACCACTGTTTAGCTAGGAGTAGTAGGCCGTGTTTAAAGTTGTGATCTAGGTAGCTGTACATCCATCTCCATAAAAAAGATGTTGATGCTACCTGCTGGTTGCGGCCGGAAAAAGCACGACTAAATGGTGGCGAGCTGCCGAAGAGTGATTGAGCCTGTCACGGATCCATCTATAAGTACGGCTCACTTGTATGCGCATGTCATGCACGCGATTTGAATTTGGAGTGCGGTAAAACTAATGAAATAAAATTACTGGTAATTAAGAAAACAGTCAAGGGGATTGTTTAAATGACAAAGGTGTTTATTAACAGACAAAAACACTGCCCATCTAAAATAATTCGACATAAACCGTGTTTTAGGACGTACTCGCGCCACTTAACAATGGATACTAGGAAGCCCGACCAGCTGTCTTTTATCAAAACACTTTTTTATGATTATTTGAACAGAGGAATAATAAAAAATCGAGCAGACAGGGCGTTGACTTTGATCAATGATTGGCGCCACTTACTATTTGAAAGGCTACTGAAATTTGATAAAAATGATAATACCTGCTTTAATTTACAAAGTTTACAGTTGAGCGAACCTAGAACAATGGTGTCAACAGAAGCCTATCTCCGTTCATTAACGGTAGAATTTGGACCGTAAAATATCCCTTTGTTCAGCATCACACACTGGAAAATCTTCCGCCGCTCAACTAATCAGAAAATTCTTAAGATCGAACAAAAAAGCTCGTCCTGTACCGTCGGGCTCATCAACAATAATGCAATGCCAATAGGACAAATTAACGAATCTATCAACAAAAGTTAACTCGATACCAAAACAAAGCCTAGTACAGATCACCACAAACGTAAACAAAACAAAATCAGGGCACACCAGCTCACACAAGGCAAGAGATCGGGAGTGGAAGTGACCAAATAGTTGAGATAGTTAGCCGTAGTTGAGGCCAGGTCGTCACGCCTGGCCAGGCTCGCACTGTCAGGTGTCCGTGTTGGGAGCAGGTCTCAGCCGCGCTGCTGCACGAGGCCACATACCGGCCTCATGCACTACTCCAGGAGTTAGCTTCCACCTCTCTTCCAGCCTTGACGGGCTTCCCTCTGATCGGCGGGGAGTTATCCCGTGTTGGGTTGCTGGCCTAATTGGCCACTACACCACGGGATCTCGTTTTCTGAGCTAATCCCAGACGTGCAATGGCTAGACTTTCCCGGTTTAACAATAACCGGTCTTTGGCCGCCAAATATGGACACTGTCGCTCCCCCAGACGCAAGCTATACGCACGAGCTTCCTGAGCTCAGCATGACAGGGCAAACGGTGTTAAACACTAAACGGCAAACAATAAGAGTGTGGCTCACGACCTCACAATTTCCCAACATAAGAATTTGATTACCCGATACAAATGCAATAAAAGAGGTTGTGATACGAAAGGCGGGGAACAGCAGGAGATGCCAGATGTCCGTTTAGGCCGGTTCACATGGCATCTCATGGGCAGTAAGGCAGATCCTACCACTGGAGCAGTGACATGAAATACTGGACGTTTTGCCCCAACTATTAGAACAGACTAAGTAAAGTGTTCCTTCAACACCAGTTTTATTACTTCACAGAGGGATCGATTAAACACCAAACATTCCTCACACTACCAAGTTGTTACCAGGTATTATGACGAAATTTAAACTGAAGCAACAGATCACATCTATATCCAGCAGTACAAGTTGTGTCATCGGGCAGGGAGAGAAAAGAAAACGGAAACGGCAGGAGAAAAAGTAGCAGTTGCTGTTTACTATCAGTCCGTCTAGATGCGTCTCAGTTGTTGCATTATCGGAATAGAGGCCGCATTTAATCTGCTAGTGCTGGTGCAGGGGTAGTTATCGCTCACGCACGAATTACATTTAGTACCGAGCTTTCTGGGAGCTTGAGTGCATGGTCATCGGAATTTGCACTTTAGGTTTTCGTCAGATATCGGAACAAGGGGTTCAGTAACACGCAGAAGTCTTTTGACCAGGTCCTATGTATATTTTAAACCTGCCATGAAATCGTTTTAAAACTGAGAGCAAAGAAAAAAGCAAGCAACGAATGAGCTTGGAGCTGATTGTTTGAAAGTTTCTGACACGTGTAAAGAAGCTATTAGCACCTTGCTACTTGTTAACAAACAGAAAGCTGAACCTCGCTTGACTAGCTACTCAACGCGGGTTTCATGATCAGAAACTGACAGCATGGATATCGGATATAGACAGGGATATAGTAATCCAATTTGAGGGAAGCCCCACAATCAACATCTAGGATGACTTACTGCTTTTCAATGAACCCGACTTATCATGTCCAACATATACTGTTGTTAAAATCTTCGTATTTCTAAAGGTAAAAGCAACAAGACGCTGGACCCAGTGGTATAACGAGATGTTTAAAGGAAAGCCAGCCTTTATAAGATGTATCCGAAAGTAGTGTAGTTGAAATCTTGTTAAGTTTTTACCCCCAAATTTGGAGCCTACCGCCGATTAACCCTGCGTAAGTGCAAACCTAATGATGATCGGAATTTGCTGGAGCGCACCACCAGACCCCTTGATTTGCTTGTCTTTTAAATTCGAGACCAGTTCCCAAACAAAACCGACCGAAATACTAGCACTAGCAGTAAATGTGATTATAAAGGATGAAGACGTGACCAACTCCAGAAAACATAGGAATTCTTGTTATATTGTCAAATTGTATTCCAGTGTCCTACGAAGCAGCATAGATTTGATAAAAGTCAATCATGAAGGTTGATATAATTGTGAACCCATTACAAAAGAGACTAATTTAGGGCTTGAGCGCTTCGAGTCTGATATAGGAGACTTAATTTTCTTTTATATCAGCCCTAGAAGGCTCGAATAGGGCCAGCAATTTGTAGGAGTATTCATTAGATTTCTTGACCAGCAAATCCCATTATAAAGTTATCAAGGGGCCTTAAGCAGCTTGACGTATGAAAACAAATATGTCCCTGTTACCTTTTTACCGTCTATTAATAATATTTCTCGTCTAATACTCTAATCACCCCGCTTGCTGACGAATAAGTCAAATCAATTAAGATTTTCGACCTATTGGTCGAACAGCTCCCACAAGCTCCTACAAAATAGTCTTAGAGTAAGTGGAAAAAAGGATGATCGGGATTGATCTGTATGGTTTTAAATGGCAAAATATTAAATTGAAAGACTAGATAGGGTCATCAAAATACATCACCTTGGAGAAAAACAATCGTTAGTCGCAAGTAAGATGTTTAAGTTTAACTCGGTTTCGAGCACTTAAAACTGGATCACTATGAAACATCAAATCGTTTAAACACAATTTTACACTCATTATCGATTAAATTGTTGATTCCAATTTCCAGCCTTCACAAGAAAATTCAGCTATTAAAAACCGCGTACTACAGAAGAACGGTGAACTATAAACTGCGTTGTGGTTCTCAACTTGCAACTACCAGTACATGAGAGGCACGTACTACAGACGTACTATAGTAACTACCTTAATGGAGCAATACTGTGTTGTACAACAACCAAAACTGCTCGATATAGCAGCACCAAGGTTTTTTTAAATGTCGTATCCCCGGCTGTTTTAGTGGCTAGAAAAGGTTAAAACTAGTCAATACGCGGCTTAATGTGCACGGTATCCACCAGTTCCATCAAAAGCTGTTTAGTAGTAAATTTGTTTGTCGGCGATCCACCGAATCAAGATCTAGAAGCAGTTGTAGAATAGGCTTATCTGTCCTGCAGCCGATCACTCTTACTCCTTTGGCCACTATACTCGTACACAGCAATCATATCTTTTTTTAAATTTAACTCTTAACGAAAGAGCAGATCTAAATTCAGCTACTGGTAGCAGTAACATATTTTCCCATGGGTTGCCCAATACCAAGCACGCTTAGAGTCTAGAAGATTGGTGCTGCCATTGGACTGCCCTGTGTCAGTATATTAAAATATTTGGCTGGCAGAAAATATTGAGGTCTATATTTAAATGGAACTGCAAGTGTTGCACGATGATTTTGCTGAAGGTATAAAACTATAGGCGTTAGTGACCTGAACCGTAAAAAGCGTACCAAATGGCTAATGAAGCATGAAATCAGGTAAGAGACCTTGTCAACAGAAACAAGAAACATTTTTGTTAACACTTTGGGCGTTGGTGTTTTTTTCTGCCAAGTCGCAAACCTATTGTTTTCCCGACTGCAGTCTAAAAAGAGAACCTTGCTGTGACTGCCCCAAATCTGTAGCCTAAAACCTTAGAACCTAATTCTAGGGACATTCCGGTCGCCAGATATTTGCAGTTTCAGACTGTTGTGTCTTAACCATGTGATGCGGGACCCTACCACAATATTTGCTCGTCCAAGTCCGACTACAGCGACGTGACAGTAATTTGCAGTTTCAGACTGTTGTGTCTTAACAATGTGATGCAGGACCACAATATTTTCTCGTCCAATTCCTTGGACAGCGACCTGGCAGTAATTTGCATTTTCAGACTGTTGTGTCTAACAATGTGATGAGGGACTACAAAATTTGCTCGTCCAAGTCCTACGACGCGACCTGACATGGTAACAGGCTCAGTATGTAATTTAGTCTTAATTCATCTGACCAAATGTTAGATTGTAAATGTTAAATGAAACCTCCAAGTCCATAGAGTTGCGATTATTCTCTACGCATATGATATCCTTGGATTAGTATTTATTGAATTTGACCGACTGTCAATGACATGGAATTTTATTCTACAGAAACTAAAATATTAAGTTCACAGTTACAGCACAAAGTATCAAAACTACCTGTTACGCAACAACAACAAGTATTAAAGATAACCCCCGGCAGTTATTACAATGAAAAGCAGTAACAGCTTTCATTTGGTATCTGAAGCCCTTGGGAAAAGTCGGACGTCTGACACGGTTGGTGGTCGGCCGTTAGCAGACGAAGGACCTGCGTGAAATGATGGTGTACAAGTGGAACGATCTAGCTGCCTAGTGAACCCTCTCTCTCTCCTTATCTTCTCTCCCAGACGATAGACGCAGGTCAGTCTAACGCGCTGACAAACTTCATGACCTAGTCGTGACAGGAACGGACCCGACGGCAGCACCCACATGACCTGATAAGTTTTGATCGAGTTTCCTATTCAAACCGATAATTTGGGGGGCAATATATGTGAATTATATGACTAGCTAGTGATATGCTGTACGTCGAATTACCGGGTTTAATCACCGAAATTGTCAATGAAATGTTATCACAAATTATTGGATACTACTCTAGGG
This sequence comes from Mnemiopsis leidyi, assembly GCA_000226015.1. Taxonomy (NCBI): domain Eukaryota; kingdom Metazoa; phylum Ctenophora; class Tentaculata; order Lobata; family Bolinopsidae; genus Mnemiopsis; species Mnemiopsis leidyi. Next base: position 190,906 of record JH152717.1, on the reverse strand, counting down.
TTGGAAATTTGTGGTGGAGTGCCCTGGTACAGGATGGGGCAGGCAGGGGGCGATAATCATCTGGAGAAAGAGGTGCCGACAATTTGAACGGTCACTAAAATTTTGAATTTGCAATTTTTCAAAGAATTTAAGACACCTAGGTGCTAGTCTGGGGTGACCAGGAATTTTATGATACTAATGGATGTCGACTAAATAATATAATCAAAGTCGCGGTAAATTTGTTTTCCTAATGGTTGTAAAGCAGTAAACAATTAGAATATTGACAGTAAGACATAAAAAACGATAAAATACGTGACATAATTCAATATACTGAGCACAAAAATCACATAACACAAGGTGAAAATTAATAAGTCTTTCTCCAGCAATAAAACCTGGCCTTTAAAATCAGAGACGACAACCAAATTTGATAATTGTTATCGACACTTAGTCTAAACGCTAGTACTATAAAACTTAAGTTATGCACAAAGGCTAGTTTTACATGACAAGAAGCACTATTAGTATGAGCAAGTGAGAATATTCTAAGTGTTGACTTGCAATGGTTGTGGTTAAATGGTAATTTTCGCGGCTGCTATTGTCTGTAAAAGAGGAAACCTGGAACGCCAAACATGAAACTTCCATTTGCAAATGTGATCGCCGGCTTTGACTTTGAGGAAGTTATTGTTAATCAATTAATAATGAGGTATAAAAGATTTAGAAATTGACAAACAATAGAACAATGAAGGATTGCTGGCTACATCGTGATGGAGAGATAGAGTAATTTGGCTAAAAATTTCGACGGAGGACGGCAAAATATCATCATGTTTATATTATGATGAATATTGAATATCGATAACAAATATTAATAACCAATTACTCCGGATGAGATAACCAAAAGTTAAGGTCCAAGCTACAATTTTTGTCGATGTTAACGACGACTTAATTGCTCTTATAGGACCATGGGTAGCTAGGCAGGGTCCTGCTTCAGGGGTGAACTAATTGTCGGTACAACTCTGATTGGTTACAAATAGAAGTCATGTGACCTAGTCCTCATTTACACCTTGCAATGAACCGGGCCCACTGACTATAATTAGACCCTTGTAGTTATAGCTCTGCTACCTGTAAATGTGTATCGTAGGCTCAAAAATGAAATCGCAAAACGGCTAAATGCTCTTATTGGGGGCTGTGTCGAATGACCTATATTAAAAACTGACATTTCAGTTCAATTATTATCTTCTGAGCCGTCATACGCTGCCTAAACATGAACATATTTGTCGCTTTAAACAGTCGCTTGTCAAACTCAAAGAGGGTAACGCAACGTCTAACTCCAATTAGCACGTCTCTTAAGCTCGACAGAGAGCACCTTCACCCCGGCTTTATGTCGACATGTCAATATGAAATAGTAACACGCCTAAATAGTCGCAGGAATCTGACATTAAATTAGTGGCAATGCCGCTCATATTCAGAATAGTAACGGACAAAAAATATGTAAAATGTCAGACTACTGGCATATTATTATTAAGAACATTGATTTGATGAGACTGAGAGCAAAGTTTCGCGGCATGTCAGATTCATCACGTGCCAGGCCTGGACGTGGGTTGTCAAGAAGCAGTGAGCTAGAGCTGCAAATGAATAATAGGGTGAGAGAAACTCATTATTAAAGATGCCACGTGAGTCCTTAGTTTCACCTTTTTGGCGACTTTCTTCGCACCAGACCAGAACATAGAAGTAGAAGTCTAGTTTGTTACTTGTCAAACTTCCATTCTGACACAGTGGTCACAAGGTCACGTCAATTGAAAGGTAACAATGAGCAGTCTTAGTCCACAGGCACAAAGTCCACAAATAAAACGTTGTAAATCTTAGTAAAGGAAGATCTGGGTTAACATAAAATAATGATGATGACCAGTTTTATTGTTAATGTTAGAGACTGAAACTCGGAGTCGTGGAGTCTCAAAATTAAAAATAAAATTAGACTCATAAAAATGGACCAGTTATACGCCCCGTTTGAGTTGGGTTAGCTTTCGGTACGACTAATATAATCTAAGTAATCATTTTTGATTTTATGTTTTAGAAGGAGGGATCTGAATAGCCTTGTAAGCCACTAGCGCGAACGTTATTAACTAGAAGATGCTTAAGACATTTGACAAAGCTGAATGACTTGTGAACTGGCTGAATGACCGCCGATTATCAACCTTTGTGAGAAACTGAGAACTGATTCTAAGTGATGATCAATGAAATGATGTTGATGAAGTTCACTCTAAATGTTGCGAACAGCCAAGCCCAGAATTTACAACTCCCCCCAGACCTTTCCAATTCATTTTCTAGTTTACTAATAAATTAATTTTATGACTTTCTTATTCATTAGCACCTGTTCAGGACCAGATTGCTATCAGTGTTGATGACACCGTACTCGTATAATTGATAACGAAGCTAACAGACACGTCAGAAGACAGAAGGACTGGAATCGAAAGATAAAATCCACGATTGACCTCTGATTGAAATAAATGATGCAACAAATGGGCAGGGAATTACGAATTTGCAACATAATATATAAGCGGCACTGTTCAAATTCAATCCCACACCTTTTTATCAGTCAAAATTTCGAGCACTGACAAATCCCGGAATAGCAGTAGCGACTGGTGATAGGCTTAAAATAAAAGCAGTGGGAATAGGACAAAAATATCTCAAGGAAAATGCTGTCGTGGGAATTCCCAAATAATGCATGCTTCCTAAAATTCCACATATTTTCTTGCTCTAGTTCTAACAATGTAATTATTAGCAGCACTCGTTATTGTTAATCGCTGTAACTACAGAAGAGAACCCTGAAGAATAAAGGTGGTAACTCCTGAGCGTTTTGAAAAGAGCATAATTCATTGCTCTAATAGCCGTCACCCATGTTCAGACCTTCGCCCACTGGACTGCTCTGATGATTTCCTACAATAATATGTACCTGCTGCACGGTTTTTGGACTAAGACTGTTTACTTAACCGCATATTCATTGCAAATTTTGGATTGAAATTGGTGTCATCGCATAAAATCATAGTTATTTTTATGCTTTTAATTATTTTGCCTTTCGTAGTGGCCCGAGTTGATGTGAAATCTTTAAGTTTAAAATCCTAGATTCAGTGACTTGATTCAATTTACAACAATTTCAACAATTTCAACAAATAGATACTCTGTTTTTGACAACGAATGAACTTCAGCTCAGGACAATGGATGTCAAAAGTGGATGAAGCTCAAATCTGAATTGGGAACAACATATTGATTATTGATTCTGCTTAATAAAACTAAGTTTAGTAATCCAGGGCATGCTACAGCTTACAACGGATGTGTCTTGACAAACAAGTAAGTTCAAGTTTGAGTTGAGAATGCAGAAGATTACTAGTTCAGATATAAAATTTAGCAGGAGGACAAAGGATATTTACAATGATCCCAGCAGCAGTCATTTCATGTACTTTAAATCAATTCAAATAGTGAGATTGCGGAAAATACGTCTCGAGCGAAATATTCAACAAGAAATTCAGGCCTTGGTATGACTTGAATTAGTCATCGTGCCACTTGACTTAAACAGTTCAAATAGTTTCAAAATCACGGTCCTTATAAAAGTGACATCAATTTGTTGTTATGACTTGCTCAAAGTCTAAGTCTAAGTGCTCTATTATCAAAAACAAGAACAACAACATTGCTAACACTTGCACTTCTCACACCTCGTTGTGGAAATCAGGAAAGAGATGACTTTAGGGACAAGAAATGCAGCGAATAGCTTTTGCTGAAAGATAGATTATTGTTTCGCCTTCAAGAAGATTTCGCCTTCAACTTCAAGACGATTGAAAACTGAAAATTATTCATGGCCAAACTGTGCACAAAAACGTCTTAACTGGCTACAGTAATGGATCACTAGCAGTAGCTGGGGAAAAACTCTTATCGGATATATTATTTTTATTCTATAAATACAGAAAAAAATATTAATGGACTCGTTCGGCGCCTTTTGGTCTGCAATAATAAAATCCCAAGATTTGCATAAATGCACTTATACTTTCCACGACAAAAACTTACAGTCTGACATTGATATTGATACAAAAAACAAGTCATCCATTAAGACGATCGCAAATTCGAGAGAAGTCCAAAAATGCAATTTTGGTACCCGGACTGAAATGAACTTAACCCGTTGTGCTCAAGTATCAGAAAGAGATGCGACTAATGAACAAGACCAGACCCCGAGGTACAATTATCCAACTGTACTGAAGCCGCAACTCGCGTTGGAAATAACGCCGAAGATCTGAGATTCTGAGATTGGGGTTTACTGTGTAGGCTTGGAGGTTGGACGACATTGAGTCGCTTCTCGGAGCAACTTGACAAAGATATCTACCAAAATTACTGGACACTTCATTAAATTATAATTTTTGTCCATCATTAAAATATCAAATAAAGTTAAACGAACTTGATCAGGCGATGCCGGTATAATTGCACTAAATACCCTAAATAGTTATTGATGAGGCAGGTACCACTTTTTGACGCCCTAACGGCGAGGAAATAATCGACGTCCGTCTAAAAACAATAAATTTCACTGATTCCGTTGTTGGCTCCAATCAACAAACTTTGCTCTGTATAATTAGAGTCAAACTTTTACCGTTACTCTTTACAGGAACTGATCATAAACGGGGAATAGTTTAGTTCTAGTAATCTACTTAAGTATTTTATAATGTTTTATAATGTTTTTATGCCTTAGACAAGCTTTCCCCTGCTCATAATAATCGTTGCAGATGCCGGTGTAGCTGATTACAACTCGAATCGTGGATTTAATAATCATGATTATGGACTTAGACGCATACAAAATTTCGAATCATGATCATAAAGATAATAAAGATCTTCATCTAGACAAATTGGCAAGCCGTTAATAATTTTAACTCTAAGTCAAGTTAAACTTTTAAAACATCAACAAAATAATGGAATTAGAATCAACAAAAGTCAAATAGTCAAACGGATAAAATAGTTTCTCAAGCGTTATCTTGCACAAAGCAAAAAAACATTTGCAGTACTGTTGTTATTACTTTACGTCTTAAATACCTCTTATTTGTAATTGTATCTGAAAAACCTTTGTCGGAAAAACGGTGCAAATTGTGGTCGAAAAAATGGAAATAAATGGGCATCCTAGTGAAAAGTAAAACAAAGGAAACTGACACGCAGAGTCACCTAGCAGCCTGTTCAATAGTGCGTATCATCAAAGTTGACGTAATATGACATGTTGCAGTCAGTGTCACAATATGCGACGTATACTGGGCTCACACTGGCACAATGTCATGATAACACGGTTCGCTGGTTATACGTTATACGTTACTGTCCCAGGCATGGCGATATTTGGTAGCATCAACAAACTTCTGTTTGTACCAGGCACTTCACTCGACACAGACAGCTATTTATGCATAATAATGCTTAAAGTTAAGAACAACCTAACTTGGAGTTGGACAATAGCTAGAAAATTGGTAGGTCTACAGTTTCATGCGAGCTCCAAGTCAAACGTACGCGAAATCAGCAAACCAACCTAAAACATCAGAGAGCAAGCAAGACTGCAAATAAATTAAGATCGTCAAAAAATGAATATCTGACAGCAAACAGCAGTCCTAAATCTATTCCAACAAAAAAGCAAGGATGCCCACCCTAAAATCTAAATTAAATGCCACGAAAAATTACCCGCCCAACACTATAAAATGATTACGAGCGAAAATTATACAGACAGCAACCGAACTTCTTTTAAACTTAATGTTAAACGAAGCGATTTGTTTCCAATTTTAAAACTTAAATATAATTAAGTGAGGGTGTGATGATGAAAAATTAAAGACCGTGCGGTTAGCAAATGGAAGATGAGGTTATCTTTTATTTACAAAAGTGTGGTGATCTTAAGTACAACAAACATATGCGGGAGGATATAGTGACGCAATAGAGCCAACATGAGGAACTTTTTACGGCATGACGTTATAGCAGCAGTCACTCAAAATAGAAGAGTGATAACACAAAACAGGAATAGTTTCAACACTAACTCGACCAGAGTCAGTGGAGCCGAACAGGGAGCTTCGTGACCAAGGACAAAATATCAACTTAGAACTGAAGCTGGAATGGGCCGAGCTATCCTGATAGAGATATAATCATCAAGCGAGCGGTTGAGAAATTGATAATTAACGAAACCTGAACTACCCAGACAGTAGCGGTTCCCGGAAACATTTCCAGACATCCACAACGTCATACTTCACCCGTGAAAAAGTTTTAGCACAACCTCTAACTTCGGGCATCCAACGCCAGGACTAACGACCAAGGTTGCATCAGTTCCACATTTACGCCAAAGTAATTTCAATCAAGATTATAAGCTCTGGAGATATGCGAATGTTTCTTTAAAGCAGAGCTGATCGTAGATAACGTCACAAAAATTCATCAAGTACCGCCTATTATGATGACTCATGCTTCCTTTGATGAAGGTCAGCTAGATTTTAATCTCAAATTAGCAGATAGTTGAAATTTACAGTCATATTACTTTAGGGAGTAGGGACCCAGCGGGTCTCTTTGGTCATGGAGCATGGGAAAATCGCCGTTGGACAATCAGGGGGCAATGGGTTGGGCTGTTGGGACCCAATTTGGCCAATAGGACGCTCGACCCGTCTATGGTAATGATAAACAGCGGCTCGGGGCCATGACACAAGGGCTGAAGCTTACCGGTCAGAGTGACGCAGGTCCAACATACGTACTCTGTCCGGACCATGGCCTGGCACTAACACTGTCTTGGTCCTACTTAGTGCTACTGAGTATCTTGGTGCTGATGACTAAGGAGCTGAAGAGCGGCGAAGCCACCTCGGTGCTGGTGATGGACAAGGAAGTGAGGAACAAGGCCGGGACTGGTGTGGAAGTGCACCTGACCACCTCACTTCACGCCTTGTTGTCGTAATGTCGGGAGATAAAGAGACTGTGTCTTGGGGTAGGACACGGTTTGAGTGAGAACACTTGGATTGGGATGGGTAAAATCTAAAAAGTATATAAATTACAACATCTGATAACACAAGAATCTCACGGAGAACATAGCACGAAAAACAGAAAAGTGTTGTTTACAAAGGGAAGCGTGAAGTTTTTATAGCTAGGCAGCACCAACAACTGATGCTTTACAAATACAGTCGAGATCATAACATCGGCCCTTCCTTCGTCACTCCCACCTTGATGGTGTGACGTTGGCCAATCAGCAAGGTTTGCAACATATCTTGTAACATTAGTCCCCTGACCTCACCTTCCCCCTACCATTACTGGTTAATGCGGTCAAATTACTACCGTGTTTTTAGTGTCTTTTCCACTTATCAGTGGTCATGTTGACGTAATGACACCGAACTGTTCGGCCCTAAATCATTTCCGGATTTCCCGTTTTAGAGTTTCTAAATAACGCAACTGAGCGTATCGGTCGAGTAGTCCCAGTTTTTCGGTAGTGGTGCTTGGTACCGTGACTTGTAACTGTGTCAATCTGCAATCTGATCTGTAACCCCCGACATAGATCACGCTTCTGCTGCTGGCGCTGATTCTCCTTCGCCTGAAAAGTTGTAATGGTGTTAAACCTGGCAACCAGGACGCTCTAAAACTCTAAGTTAACATCGTGATTGCTAAGGCCTAGTAAATCCAGGCACGTTCGCTGATTAGACCGACAAAGTCAGTAGTAATTCCAGAGATAAGGACCGTGTGATGTAGTAGTTTATTGTCATAGTAGTTAGCTAAGCACATGTGAAAGTAGGCTATTTGAAGGGCCACTTGCTGTGACAGGAGAGCAAGATTAGTCCGATTTGTAGAGCGCACCGTCTCGGAGAATCTGTACGTCAGTACAGATAGGGCTCAGGTGACCGTGTAACGGTGTCAGTTGATGCCACAACGTGCTATCATCTCGACAGGGCACTTCGAATGTGGCAGCTTCACCACACCTCGAGTCTGTGAAAATTGGACGAGGTGCACCAGATCACTGGAAATCAGCTAGGACATGAGTCCCAGGAAACCAGGACTAAGATTATTGCAGCCGTGGTACGGTGATTATTCTCACCCAACTCTGGGTTTCATGCCCACTGTCTATCACCATGTTAACAGATCCCTCTGTCCTCTAAACTCTCAGATCAACGGATCATGGGGTGAAGGAACCAGATGGAACCGGTGCAGATTTGACTCGGTTTACTCGGTTTCCGTCCATGGAGCTCTCTCCAGTGATGTCAGGTCGTATTAGGAGGGGAGTGGTGGAATAATTTGACGGGCCAGCATGCTACTCGCACAGCAGTTTGACTCTAATTGGTGATATCAGAATCATCCCTCATACCCACTGGCAGTACCTCCCTACTTCTAGCGAACAATTGATAACGGTAACTTGTCCCTGCTCCGTGATTATTGCTACAGATAACTATTAGCCAGTCCCCTCTTACGTACCATCGCACTGAGGGTATATTCCTGGTTTATTTTTACTGTCCCATTACTTAAGAAGAACCTTAATACTTTCCCATCAGGAAAAGGAAGAGTCACACATTTTTATCAGGACTGGTTGGAATTACAACTCGCATTTAATCGTCCAGAAACCTTGTGGTCTAATTGACAAACCACCCGACCGAAGAACAGTCTTAACACTCTGCGGAACTCTTAGATCTGCAACCAGGGGTGTATAAGGTATGTCATGGTTAAGTTTTATTGGTAGCATCGAGTATGGTACGAGATTTGACTTGCATCTATAACAATGTACGGGAGTATATAAGGACTAGACGATTCCAGTATCACGTCCAATAGTCTCTATTTTCTCATAAATGTGCGATGAATCTCGGACGTTCTCACGAATCAGCCATGTTCCAAGTACACTTACGTACAATGAACTATATAGGTAGTGTGTTTGCGAATATTTCTGGACGGCTTGAGCTGAGGATATTTTTTGTCGGGTTGAGTTCTTCCAGCAGAGACAATTAACGTTGATTACTCTCCCGATTGACTCCATTGTCTGCTGGCTTAGACCGTGGACAATTGACCATGTCGGCTGATTTTTAGACAAAACGTTGCCAATTAGTATCCAGCGTTTTACCATTTGAATGAGCAGCGAGCAATTTAATCTAACATTTTCAACTGTTCAAGTTCATAATCTCCGATTTAAACAAAATAAAGCAGCTAATGGGGTGAATGGATCACGATTAAAACACCTAATCTAATCATAAAGACAATTCAGCCTGCTGGATTATACCGACTAGCTATCTACGCTGGAAGCATTAATTGCCGACAGCAGTGCATCATGTAGACATGGTCGACAGTGCGTGGCTAGCAATGGTAGATCAATTGTCATGTAATATTCTCAGCGGCCCTATAGATCGTGCAATTTATGCGGGTGCAATATCCGCTGGTTCGTGGTTTGTCTGGATTTAACATGTTGATATAATTGTAAGTGAGGAAAATGAACTGAAATATGGCCTCATTTATGATAAGCAAAAAGAAATGGAATTTATAAATCTTGACCATTCTAAGAATCGAATATTTAGGTCATTGGAGCACATAATCGGTTTCTTTACAGAAGACATATGCCAAAACGCCTATCGAATTAAGATTCTTATCTCATCCTAGATTTTAAGCTACTCCCAACTATCCGACTCCATCAACAACGTGTGATAATGTAGGTTTCTGTCACAGTCTTCTCTAGTTTTCCTACCAGTGACATAGACAAGGTTCTTGCAAGAAAAGGGCCCAGAATTTTACACAGGACGAAATATGATTATTAATTAGGCAGTCAATTCGTTTGATAATGGAAAGTGGTGTCAAGGAGTACATGGCATTCTTTAAAAACTTGGTACTTCATGACTTTATCGTTAACAAGTATGGAATTGGGGCAGTTACGATAAATTAATGTGGCAATCAAGCGAGACATTTAGTCTCTGTAGGGTCCGCTATGAGATCATTGAGAATTTGAATCTTGGGACAACCCGTATCCACAGTTTCATTCAGGTTTATCATACTACATAATTTTCAGTCTAGTAATAACCGGTTGAAGATAACGTCAAGAATTTCTGTGCCATCTTAACAGTGATAAAACTTTCATGATGTAAGGCGTTCCTTCTTGTGCTTTTCTATGAAGACGTAAATTAAGTGTCGAAAAACAGTGACCTCTATGATTAACCAAAACCAATGGTAATCTTAAAAAGTATGGCACCATATCTAATAATACCTTGGTGTCTAACTAACTTCATGGTTGTAATATGAACTGCAGAATTATGACGTAATCAAGAAGTTAGAATTTACTCATAGACTTGAGTGTAGAGCAGAATTCTGAACTATCACGCTCGTTGACGGTCATGTACAAAAACTAGGCCGTCACGTCCCAAATCATGATTCGGTCACAACGCGCACTATCTAACTGCGCGGCTCAGCGCAAAATATACTTTCATTTTGAAATAACCTCAGTTGCCATGACAACTAAGTGCAGTTATCATGGAAACATGTAGACCTACCGAAAACAGATCAGACGGTCTACATTCCACTGACCTGAATTCAAATTGGACTTCGGCCGCACCCAAGATACGAGAATTCTAAATCGTATTCATTCCATTAAATGTGGTCCGACCCATTACCATAATCTACAACATATCATTGGCTGGCTCCTTTGAGGTGAATGTAAAAAGACATCTGGTGTCCCATAACCCATCTGCCATCACATGAAACTTGCGGCGATTTGATTTTAGTTCCAATGCAGTCAATTCGTATCCAGCAGTTCGGTTTAAGATACAACCGAATGTTGAATTGCCTGTTTTGCGAATCTTGAATGCGAGTTTACAGCTTGCTTTTCATTGGAATCCCAAACGACGAAGACTGAACAATAACTTCATGAGCCCATTACCAAGCTTCCTATTTCTGCTGTTTACTCTTCTAAAACGAACATCAACCGGCGGCTACTGCTACGATACGAAATGTAGGGATTATGACGGTTCCTACATTGAGTGTGACGGACAAACAAACATCTGTGAACCAGGAATATCTCAGACCAGTCCAGCTACGTGCAGTGCGGGAGAGGCCGAGAGTGAGTCTGCGTTCTGGTGTGGCGACGAGGAGGTATGTCTACAGGTGGAATACACGGGAAAAGCGTACTGCGCGACCAAACCTAGGAGTTTTCTACAGAAGTATTATAGATATGTTTTAGTTGGCGTGGTGCAGGTTGTTTGTGTTGGGGTGCTGGTGGGCGTGGCCTGGTCTTTTTGGTTCAAGTTGGGCTGTTTTGATGGGCGCTATAGACTTCAACATAAGTGTAGCGACAGCTATGTCACTTTGTTGGAAACTAACTGGACGGATGCTTAGGTAGAGAACTTGTTCAACAATTGTACTGAAAATGTTTTACAGGATCATGGGGATGTGTCAGTAAGACAATGAGACTGCACTCTAGACAATGCAGTAATTCAAGGCGTGATGCAGAAAATTTAGCATGCGATGATTGAATAGTTTGACCGCACTTGAAATTTTGTGGATTGCATGCTTGCGAGAAATTATTTTTGTGCACATGAGAGCCTGTAAAAAGAGTAGTTAATAAATAGGTTACATTTTCTTCGAACAAACAGCTGTTTTACGTGTTACACAAAAAAAATATTCGCCTTGGAGTGCATGTGTTTGAATTTACGAGAAATGTTACGTTTCAACAAAAAAAACCAAAGCCATAGTTATTTCACAGAACAGTACAGTGCATTCGCTCATAACTATCATTTATAGACACGCATGGGATTTAGTCCAAACAGCTCGAATCACGAAAAACGGATTAAGGACCGGTTAAGAACCAACTAAAAACCCTCTAATAACCAAACAAGACGGATTCAGGCGGTTCTTAAACAGTTCATTTCAGACGGTGTTTTTAGCAATTTCTAAAAAAATCTTGGGACCGAAAGGTGGTTTCTTACTAGTTACAATAACCATCAAAAAATTTATTTTCTGCGGTTCTTAAAAAACTATATTTCTGAATTCTGGTGATTCTTCGCAGGTTCCAGTCAATCTTGTCATCCCACAATTAATAATCAAGGTTCTAAGGTGGCTCATAAGCGGCCCTTAATTGGCTTTTTAACGGTACCTTGCCGTTTCTTCAGCGGCTCTTAAGCGTTTCTTGAGCGGCCCTAGAGTGTTTCTTAAGCGGCTCCTCTGCGGAGAGAGCTCACTGAACCATTTGGCACATGCATACTCATACTATGGTATTTTATAGCAAGAATGAGTTATGTGCCAATTGCCATGGTAACATGTAAATACATGCCGCTTGAAAACACTGTCTCATATATTATCTGTCCAAGAAATTAATCTAGAATACCGATCTACTTACATTACTACATACATTGTTACTATGAACACATATCATCAACAATGACTCCAAATTAATCTTTACAGATGTTTATCAATTATCCAGAATAGATTATATCAATTATAGCCGATCAGTAATTATCCAGAGTAACCTAACAATATACCTCTCCCTGGAAACTTACAACAAAGCTCCAGCCCTCACCTGGTGCCCCACTGAACACAGTCTCATGTCTCTAGAACAACAACAACGCCACAACTGCTAGCTAGATCGTGTTTCATGTTCTATAGTTCCGTCTGGTTTTGTACCGGCCTGGTTATGGAATGGTAAAAGTTGACGCCCAGCTCCCGTTTCACAGTTAACGTTTAACCAAGTCTGGAAAATGTCAGTTTGCATCGTTAGGTCGTCACTAGTTTTGTAGATCAAGGGTGGTTTTGCAATTTGCAGGTGGCTCTGCTGGCGATCACCTTACATCAGTGATGCTAGTGGCTGATGCTAACGTAGCTAGGCAACCTGAATCTTCTCAATAACAGTAGCCACGTGGCTAACTTCATTACAGCTGTGCTAAGTCTCACAATTCTCGTTAAATCATTTAACTCTAGTTTTCTAGTGTCTTTTGTTTCTCGTTTCATACCTTCTAACTGCTCAGATATTATTCATACACTTATACCTCAGTTATAATTGTTCTGTAAACTGTAATTCTTACGCTTATACCTCAGTTATAATTGTTCTAAAAACTGTAATTCTTACGCGTATACCTCAGTTATTGTTCTGTAAACTGTAATTCTTACACTTATACCACAGTTATTGTTCTGTAAACTTTAATTACATGTCAGTCTTAACTCGAGCTCTTATGCCCCTGTTTGACTTCTCCTATTAGCGGTTTAACTTAAACGGCATTTGTTGTTTTATTTCAACTGTTCATTTTTGATAACTTAGATGACTTGAAGTTCCAGAAATAATTCTACACATATAAAGGATTGTGAGCTATAAATTATCAACTGATTGGACTGACCAAATAGCAGAAAGAATTAAAAAGTAACAGCACTATTCCCAGAGAATGCTCCGATTTCTGACAGCGACAGTGATTCTGATTTCCGTAAAGATTTCCCACCAATTTGGTTTCTGCTACGACCAGAAATGTTACAACCCTGAAACCTACAGCTACTTCGACTGCGATCTCCAGTTTAACAGTTGTGAGAACAACAGGTGCATCTACGGTTCTAGCATCGACACAAACACAGAGTGGTGCACCTCATCTGAGGTGTGTAAACACAGTGATATAACGGGTAAAGCGTGGTGCCAGCACAAGGGTGGAGAAAGCTTTATCGAGACGTATTATTCCGTTATTGTAGGAGGGGTGATAGGAGGGCTGGTCCTTCTGGGGGTGATTGCTGCTTGCTGTTGTTACTGTGCTGGAGCCTGCTGTTTCGCTAGATCAAGAGGTAGTGGAGGTAGGGTTCTTGCGCAGCCCGCGCAACCAGCCCAGCCCAAACAAGATCAGGGTTATCAGATGCAGGTCCCCCACTCACCCCAGCCTCAGTACACGGGCGAAGCCTTCTTGTACCAGTCTAATTATCCTACACAACAAGGCGCATACCCACCACCCCAACCTGCTGCTGATCAAGGCTACCCTCCAGCAGCTACCGGCTACCCTCCAGCAGCTACCGGCTACCCTCCAGCAGCTACCGGCTACCCTCCAGCAGCTACCGGCTACCCTCCAGCGTACCCATCTACTGATACAGGGAACCCACCAGCATATCAGATGCCACCAGCTCCCCCTTCATATCAATAACAACTTGAACAAAACTTTGTAAGAGA
>JH152717.1:165833-175918 GCA_000226015.1 Mnemiopsis leidyi | reverse complement strand
AAAACTTTGTAAGAGTACACGAATGATACGTTTTGTTGTGTGGCACGTGCTACAATTACTACGGTAGACTTTTTAGCTTTTTAGACTTTAGTAAAGTTAGGTTTTAATTAGAGTTTTAATAACAAGTTTTTATTTATATGTACACTTGAAATGGCAATAAGTAGATAGAGTTGTGGGTCGTGAATCAGTTATCTTGATTATGGTTCCTATTTGTACTATCCCTTGCTATATTTGTGCGCCAAATCGAGACTATGCAACATTAAGGATATATAAATACATGCATAGTTTAGATGATCGATCATGCTAACCAGTCACCATGCATCCAATCAAGTAACCTGCGTGTCACTTAACCAGTATCAAATCTATCCTAACATGCAAAGATATTGATAGAAGTGAGGGCGGTCAATTAAATCCAATATAGGGGCCATATAGGGGCCGGGTCCCCAAAGACCCGAGGGTCTCCGGAAATAAAAAGGGACTTTAGGGGACTTTAGATTTTTTCTTTTTTTCTTACTTACACAGTTTTACATCCAAAACTGCACAAAATACAACGTCTTCCTTGGGGGCATAAATCAAGAAATATAACAATTAAAACTTCAAGCAACAGCCATGCAGGGCTCACTGGTAGATTGCTCGATTCTCATAACTTCCTCCTTTACATTTGTTACTAAATCTGGCTTATCTTCAACTCCTGAATTTGGGGGTTTGCTAACCAAATTTTACTTCTTTATAATGTCTTTTAATTTTGAGAAGTTTAAAATTTTGTATTGGTTTTAACTCAGTAATCAGTGGAATAATCTCCATTCATTGTGTGCTGTACATTTGTACAAGTTTGAATGCTTTAGATTGATCATGTCAGGCAGGGTTATCTGAGATCAGCTCAGTTGGCCGCAGCACAGCATCATGCGCTGCAAACCAGAATGGGTTGGTTCTTCACTCGGTTTCTCGGTTTCCTTCTCTTCGTTATCAACAGTTTCACCTTCTTTAGAGGCTGCTTTTGCCTCTTCTTCTGCTTCTTTGGCAATTTCTTCCAAAAATCGTCTTGTTTCTTCCGAAACTACCCTCTCTTCTTCTTCCTGGCTCACTGAAGCTTCCCCAGTAGGTCTTGTGTCTTCACTTCCCTTCTCATTTATTTCAGTTGTTTCTGGAACTGTTTCTCCTTCACCTAACGTAACCTCTACTTTTCCCGACTCTGTACTATCTTGAGAATTTTCTTCTTCCTTTTCTACTCCTGTCTCTTCGGCATCGTTTTTCGGTTGGTCGATCTCTGATTCGGTAGATTCCTCTTCCGCAGTTTCGATGATAATAGGAAGAGCTTGAGATAGCCTTCCTGTAACTTGAGTTCAGAAGATTAAACATCAGAACAGCTATACTTCTTATCTACACTAAGTCTTATTTACACTACACAAAGTTTTACATGCAAGTCCACGTATATCAGAACCAAGGTGAAATAAATATGTCATTATTACACTGAACACAAGCTACCGTAGATCTATATATATATATAGACACATTATACTAGACACAAGCTAAATATCCAAAATGCAATAATTCCAATTTGCCTTCTTGCCAATGGATATTTCGATGCAGTCACTAGTTTCAATAATACGTGCAATGGTTACACACCTACCTAGGTACTGATCATTTAACCCACTGATTGTTATAAAAATGTGATTTCGTAAAATAGAAGTGCCGACCGTGTTTAGTTTAAGTGACTCTCCAGTCACCAAAAACGCAAATGACATGCACTCAGACGAAGATTTATCGCTGTACTTGCTGACATGACGCTAAAGTACTGTAACATGAACTTTACCTGCAGGTTCTGCTGGAGCTGGCTCCGCCTCCCCACCTTCAGCAGCCTCGTCGTTGTGTGCTGCACCTTCAATCTCAGCATCGTCCGGTGCTGGGGATAGTTAATTTAGAGGGTTGTGTTCAGTACAGCGGTTACAATAGTACATGATAGGTAGGTACATGATAAAAATTATACTTGACTACCAACTGTACAGCCATATCTCGCTAAATTTTCTTACCATTTTCTGGCGATTCTTTCACTTTGCCCTCTTCGTCAAATTCGAGCTCGTCTCCAAATGCTAACCTTATTTCTGCTTTGGCTCTTTCTTCGTCCAAAGCTGCGTGTATGGAGTTCTTGAGAACATTTTTCCCCAATTTCGCTCTGATACTGAAATTTACAAATTTTGATCAAATGAAGTTAGATAAAGCCAAGCATGTCTCTCTGAAAATCAGCTAACCGTAAATTAAGACGGACATAAATTCTCCCACACAACGAATACAATAACCAACAAACCTTTCAGGGCAACTTTCTTTGAAGACAAAATGTAACCTGACCTTTCTGGAGCAACTTTCTTCGAAGACAAAATGTAACCTTACCTTTCTGGAGCAACTTTCTTAGCCTCCTCGGGATCAGCAGGTCCCATCATGTCCCGCATCCCGTCTATGGCATCCTCTCGGGACAACACCATGAACATTGTCGGTCCGCTCGTCATGAACTCCGTCAACTCTCCAAAGAACTCTTTGTCTTTGTGCTCGCTGTAGAACTGTTCTACAACATCCTTGGTTAAGTGTGTCTCTTTTTGTGCCTGGATGTGGAACCCAGATGCACGAATCTTCTGTAGGATCTCATCTGAAAAAGTTAGTGTAAATGATGAAACTACATCCCTTATTTAGTGAGTAACATAGATTGTGATGATCCAGTCCATATGAAATCCTACAGCCCGTTTAAACTGGACGTCACAGTGGATAATGACTACACTAAATAGAGAATACTTGTTTGTTTCTCTATCCACCAGATTCAATTTAAATCTCGATATCAGTAAAAGCCTTCTAAAAGTGACGTACCTCTCTCTTCAGAGCTGGTATCTGGTTTGATAACCGCTAAAGTCTGCTGTTTCGGGAAGAAGAAGTTAACCTCCCGTTCAGCACTTTCCAGACTGTCTGAGCCGTGCAGGGCATTAAGCGCGGGGTCTTCTTCGTCTTCCACGAACTGTGCGCGTAAACTAAGGGAGCGGGGTCTAAGATAGGGTTAATGGTGGATGTTACACAGATTGCGTCAACGATCCTGCGCACAGTCTAGTAGTAAGTTTCTTTTAATTGTGCTGGCTATCTATGGTCGACATACTTGAAATAACTTAATAAATTCTTTATGTTACAGATTTGTGATACCCCAATGGTCACGAAGAACAGAAAAATTTTCAGAAAAGAGAAAACATCCACGTAGCTACAGTCGATAGATTGTTCCGTAGAAGACCTAAATTTTGTAGTTCAAAGAAAATGAAAGAACAGCAACTTACTATAGATGTCGTCATACTTCGAGTAACGTGATAACTTGCGAAAATGAGAGTAAAAATGCTTGAGGCTAAGTAAAAAGAGTTGTTAGAATAGATGAGTAAGGACAAAGTGACGATTATATAGGCCTAAGTCAGACTTGGTAAAAAGAAAGAAATAAGAGATTTGTTTTGGCTGTGCTACTATAACCGTTAAAAGTTAGATTGGAGATTTAAAGGTAGTTTTGTCCTGGTTAAATGTGCTATTTTGGTTTCTTCCCTCGCAGAGTTCATAAAATTGATTAATTTTTACGACAAAAACTGCCAGTGCCAGGAAGTTTTCGAAAAGTTAGTCAAATTAAGTGCGGAGCAACACATAAACAGAGATCGTACCTACACGGCAGACAACTTACTCAGGGTCACTGAAATATATCCTAACTCATTCACCAATCATCAAAGTGAAAGTGAAAGTGAAACATCAGCCCACCTCCATGTGCTTTACTCAGTCGATAAGGGCAATGCAACACGTTATTTTCATTGTCATCAGGACAAAAGATACTGTGCTTCACTCACGAAGCATTCCGTTGAATGTTAGATAAGTTGATGAGAAAGTCGATATAATGTTACGATAGTATAGAAGCAGCAAGTTTCTGTCACCATGGCAACAGCAGTCTTATTATGAACATTGAACACTAATATTAGGACTTAGCAGTAACTATGGGAGCAATACGGTAACCATGGCAACAGGAGCGTTACTATAGTAACAATGATATCGTAAGACTGATAGTCTCAGTTGAAATACTAACTACCTGTCGGGAGCGATGTCTTGTGCTTCCTCCACGTTCTTGGGTCCCAACATCTCTCTCCAGCCAGATACTGCATCTTCGCGGCACAGTGCTAGAGCCATCACTGGTCCGCTGAAAGAGAGGAAGTTTAAAGCTAGCGATGGCGATTTCTAAAAGCCAAGTGTACAAACCAGGGATACCACTACTATCTTGCGTGAGATAAAGTGAGAATGTGATAGTGTCTTTAGTGAGATAAAGTGAGAATGTGATCAAGGGAAGACTGAAGAGTTTTCTAACCTGGTCATGTGAGTAACAAATAGACTTGAGTTTTCTTTCTTTGCGAGTATCTTGAATAAAGTGAAAGTGAAAGCGAATGTGAAAATTAGAGTGATACAGCTGATACTCATTCCAACCTAGTGTGCCGACTGTTTGAATATGAAAAGTCGAAGTTTAGTGAAGCTGAAGCAGTGACATTGAAACATGAATAATGAAAGTGAAATTTAAACAGTGAAAGTGAAACTATTTAATCATTCTTACCTGCTCATGTGTGTGACAAGTTTTTCGAAGTAATCTTGATCTGCATGTTCTTTATAAAACTCTGCAGCCTGTTCCTTTGTCAGCGACACTTCTTTAGCATTGGCAATCTCAAAGCCAGACGAGTGGATCTTGCCAAGAATGTCATCTGAATTAAAGGTCTCATTCAAAGTTGGTAATCACGATGAAAAATCATTTTACAATTTCACTATTAGAACGAACTTAGAACAGTGAATAGTTTCGATTGTTCCTGAATCTTCGGAAAACAGAGCTGAATTTCAGTTTTACATTGACCGCAGCACGTTTAATGGAGCACAGCTACAATCTTGCTGCAGCTTGTCAGTTCACTACTTGTTGCAGAAAGAACGTCCACAACACGAAACTTTTAATAAAGACTTGATGACGATGCTTCTCAATCTCCGATAGCCGAGCAAGCACAGGGCTCACAATGCAATCGGACCCCTGCGGAGTGCGGAGTCAGCTGATTGCTACATCTCCTTATCTCATCATGTAAATCAGCGAAGTGTGCCTTGCTTCTTCATCGACAGTAATCAAAACAGATTGCAAACAAATAACAATGCTTGTGATGAAATGAAGCTGCATTGTGCTATTGCCGTACAGTGGTATCAAACATTTCGTTCATAGTCCAAAAAGAATTATTGAGACTAAACTACGATCAACTTTTAAATCAAATAAAAACTGTTAATGGATGAATAAATAAGTAGTGACAATTGAGGCATTTATTTGATATGACTAATAAAAAAAGATAATGCCGTTCTAGTCTTCATTGATTTTGCTCAGATTTGATAGAAAGTTCGATAAAGATAGTCAAATCAACGATTTACCTTTGTATTTCCTAAGAGCGTCAGGTCTGATGAGAGCGAGAGTTCTCTGTACACGAGTAGTCTTAGGCTGTGTTGCTTGTCTCTTCTTGTGGAAGTCAGGGAAGAAGAATGCCAGTTCTCTGTCAATTATTTTAACTTATTTGAAATATACAAGTTAAAGTTTTATCGGCCAAGATCGCAAAATAAAGCAAGATTATCGAACTGACGATTTCAAACAGCTATTTGATCAATGTTGAGGAAATCTGAATTTCGCTGTAACCTGGCAGCATGTTCAGACGTGTCGGAGCCGTGAAGAGCGTTCTTGAATTCCTCATCTTTACTGCCGAACTGCGCGCGCAGACTCTCTGGAGCCTCCTCCTTAGCGATCGTAACATCCTTCGGTCCGATCAGAGTTCTCCACTGTGCGACTACATCAGTTCCCTTCTTTTTAGCTGCAAGTGCTAGAGCGATGATTGGACCACTGAAAATAAAAGTCGGTATTCACTTTTCAGATATCTGTATTTTATTTATGTTTCAGATATTTTAGCGAAGTTAATTTGAACCTTTATATGAAGGACAGTAAAAAACCGTGTTTGACAAAGCAAGACTCAAACAAGAGTCAGGACAGTCCATATAACGTACCTGGTCATGTAGTCAATGAGCTGGAGGAAGAAGTCCGTACCCTGGTGTTGAGAGTAGAAAGTCTGCGCGTCCTCGCGGCTCAGCGTCGTCTCTATCTTCCCAACCACATCAATACCACAATCGTCCAACTGGAAGGGACAGTCTTGTTAGTAGCCGGACATTGTTTAATAAGAAGAAAAAAACTTGACTACCTGGGATTTGCCATGGATGCAGAGATGTTTACTGATCAAGAGTTATGGAAGATAAGCGAATATGAAACCCCCAGTACCGCTTCCACCTGCTTTCTAAACTTACAGGAGATTACTTAGGTAAGTGAGGATGGGAAGAACCATCACAACCAACCCGTATCATATTTTGAGCAAGTTTTAGCAAGAAATGCTACCGTTTATGCAGCATATGATGATCTTTGAGAAGTCAATGACCAAGAAGAAACAATTATTATGGCCAGTAAGGTTGCAGGAGAATCCCCTCTGAAAGGGTATATATATATATATATGAGAATTAAAAGCTTGATCAGGGAGATCCCTAGAACCACGCTCATATCTATCATAAAGAGCGGACATCTCACAAACGCTATGATGATATTCATCCAAAGATCCAGGTATCAGCCAGGGAGCTGAAAAACAGCTTTTTCGGCCCTCTCTACCAAAAATACAAAAAGTACGCAAATTTGTTTTGGCCGGGGGAAGTGTCTCAAAAACGTTGTATTCACCAAACCGAGCAAATTTCGCAACTTGGAGGTGTCTCGAAGTAAAACAGATTTTCGACAACTCCTCAAATCAAAACAATTTTGCGACAAATCATAGACTTCCCGTTTGAATCACGTGTTTAAACACATTTGTGGAACTCCCCACCAATACCATTCTCTTTTAACATGTCAAAATTTAGTAACATACTTTAGCAAAAATTCAGTAACATACTTTAGCAAGGATATCGTCAGCCTTCCCATCTGCAACTGCATCTGGTTTGATAAGAGCGACTGTTAGTGGTCTCAATTCGACCGTCTCTTCAGCTTCTTCTTCTTCTTCTGTAAAGTAAAACTCAAATTACATACTTAACGGAAACTTAGCATGTCTGCCCCTACTCCAAGAAAAAAAATACTACAAGAAAGTAAAATGAATAAAAAATTATAGACCTAACATATCATATGATATCATTTCTAGTGTAACTATAACAGAGTGTCAGCAGGATCATAAAAATCAAGTAATTAAGAATGACACTAGACGTTACTAGCAGGTTAGTTCAAGGAAGAAAGTATTAGATACATATGAAATAAGGAGAACGGTGGTAGATACCTTCATCGGGCTCCTCAGGAGCAGGCGTTGCAACGACTTTATCGTAGAACTGGGGAAAATACAATGTCGGCATTCTAACTAAAGAATGAATCTTCAAATTTTGCAACTCATCAATTCACAATGGTTTTCAAATAATTTAGATACAAAGGAGGAGCTTCTAACTTTATTATCACAATTAATAATGTAACTAAGTTTCCTGATGTGAAATAATTGACAAGAATATATAGGATTGCTTAAAATGCTGAATACAGCATTGTTAAATTCCAATGATACAGAGTATCTAATATATTGCTTACTTCAACTCTTTCAGCTTCGCCATTCTTGATCTTTGCTTCTAGCTCTAGATACTTGCCCATTTTCTCATTTATCAAAGGAACATTAACTCCCCTGATAACATCTACAATCGTACCTTTGCCCTGATTTACAATTAAAAATTACTTTTTAATTACCCTCAGATTTCAGTACATGTTCTTTATTGGTTTAAGCAATTTATATGCAAAATTCAAACATTTTAAGGCAAAAATATTGTACACAGCCCTAAGTTACATGATAATGAACAAGATTGCAAAAGCTAATTTTAGGTTTGATCTTTAAGAATAAGCTGGAAACTTACAGCAAGAAACATGAAAGTAGGTTGGCTTGTTCCAGTATACTTTGCCAAGAAAGGTATTGTATCAGAGCTAGCCTGAAAACATCAGTTTTAAGCAAGTGAAAGGATTTTGGCTACTGTATTTTAGATAACTTAAATCATTTTTTGAACATTTCCTTACATGAAATGAGCCTTACATGTAAATTTTCAAACACTTTATTACAATCATTATCATTATTAGCAGGGATTAGCATGAATAGAATGCCATTTAAACAATGAGATTGAGTTAAACTAACAGTAGCAAATTTGATTGGCTTGCCACTGAATTTGATGTTTGCTTTTTGAAAAGTTCCAACAGCACAGGTGCAATGACCACACCATTCTGTGTAGACGTCAACAACTGAAAATATCCAAATGAGTATCTAGTAGCACTTATCTAGCTACTTTTCAATCAAAATCCTGGACAAATCTATATTCTGCCTGAATTTGATCTGATTCTAATATACTTATACGAATCCAGAATCTTAGATAGAATCGAGACCAACAACTAACTCACCCCACAAATTTTCTTCATCTGTTAGCACTTGTTGAAAGCTTTCATCTGTTTTCAAGTGGAGCTGAAAGTCTAAGATTTTTCCTTTTGCCATTAGAACTAGCTGTAGATGATGTGCTCAAGAACTATAGTTTACAGTAACATTTCCTCATAATATCTTACAAATCTTAACAATTAAAACAATATTTATAACATTGTCTCCTCATGGTCTAAAGCACACTTCCACAAAATTATAATATGAACTTGTTTATCAATTCATATTCTGTTCAATGATGCTATTAACATGCACCTTTAATGTCTAATTGTGAACAACATAGAATGTTTAAATGGGACCGATTGCATGCCAGTATATAAAAAGTGTGCTTGTTAGGCACAATTTTTATATGCCAGCCCGCAATTGGTCCCGTCAGCGCATAATGGATCCTGTAAAATGTCCTGTCTTGTTCACAGTAACAAAGACTTCTTGCATTCCAAGATCAGCTTCAAAAAAGCAACCAAGATTGATGTTCTTAAAAAACGTTGTGACAGCTTTAGTTACTTTTTTGGTTCAGGTTATTGGACCAAGGAGATCTTCATGGCAGATCAGGGGGGTAATTTAAAGTTTTGTTTGAAAGATTCACAGGTGGATAGCCATATTCATTGATGATATATTATTGTTATGTCATAATAGGTATTATTGAATCACAATGGAAAGAAAAATTAACCCAGCCTCGTACTGAAGGCAATATTATATATAATTACAACAAATCAACCATTTAAAAACCAACAGGCATGCCGATTACCATGTTTCCTACTTATAATTTGCAAGTGGGCACCAGTTACTTAACATGGTCCATGAAATCCAACAAAAACTTCTAAATAAGGTCATAGCAGACAAAGGGACAAACAAACAGATTTCAGATAAAATTCACAATGTATGCTAACATATAAAACCTCTTTTATAAAGTGTGAAGTTTCAAGTTCCGTGATGAATAAGTAGTCAGGAACAAGCCCCCACTATTTTTGGTCATCAGAAAATACAAAGGCCCCCCGACAGTTATTTGCTCAACTGGGCTCAAAGAAGCGCCCCGAGGAGCCTTCAAACTCCATCCCATCGGGGATATCCGTCACAGCAATCCCCTCTGGTGCCCTATACACCACCAGAAACTAAAACTGAATTAGTAGAGAATGCCTCCAAAAGTCAGAAAGAGGTGGAAAACCAGTGCAATCACACCGCCACTTGGAACCAATTAATAAGGCACCAAAGCTCAAGGACCCCAAATGTCTGAGTAAGTACAGTTCCAACCCCTGGCATGCAAAACCTCATGCCACTTTTGCTCGTGATGATGAAGAAATCCTTCTAATACAAATGGTGAATCGCCGTTTTTACTCCAAAAGTCTTGTGCAGGAAAGACAAGTGTGGCATGTGGGTAAGAATCTTATTGAACTTTCAGAAGCTCAACTGAATTTGTGATATCTAAAATATACTTTCTGGAGTCTGTAAATTTAATAATATTTGTATTCGTATTTTTACACCTGTACCCAGGCTTTTACAGTTATTCTGAAGTGGCCCCTGGAAGATTCTAGATCTTTAAACGGACCC
>JH152717.1:135184-165823 GCA_000226015.1 Mnemiopsis leidyi | reverse complement strand
TGTCTGACTTTGTCCGACCCTCATTCGAAGCGAATATGGAATAGAGGAGAATAAAATGACGGGAGGGTGCGCGCTGCTGTACAAGATGAAATTTACTATTAGTATTTGCGTCTTCGTTCGACTTACCGGGCGCTGCGCGGCTCTCTCTACGTTTTCCTGCCTAGGGACTGAGGCCACCAGGCAATTGTCGAGGTGTTCTCGACTCGCGCGCGGCTCGCAGCATTGCTGCTCTCCTGGCGAGAGCAGCCAGTTCTAACGTTCTACATTCTAACGTTTCGTTAGAACGTTAGACGGATATCACCTCGTCAACCAGGCAACGTTAGACAACTGAAACGCAATACATTGTGTAATTAAACTAAAGTGAAAGTTTAAGTCACAGATCAATATTACTCGCTCACATTGCTCAATAGATCGCACAATATCAGACTGCACTCGCTCGCCTTGCAACGCACAAATGCTCTCTAGGATGAACTGCAGTGTTTAAGACGCCAGACCTATGGCGGGAGGACTGTAGTTAAGTTGAGGAAACTTTGCAAAACACTCACGCCATTGGTAAGGTGCCAAAAATTTGTTGAAATAGCCCTACACGTAATAAATCAAGTCAAATAATTATCAGCCAAATGAACCCAAATGGAAAAAGAGAACCCTTTTGACGAGAGTAAGGTGACGTCGAAAAATATCCCTAAGAATTATATACCTCGGACCTCAAGTTGGTAAAATACGAAAATATAAAACGCTCCTAGCACACTTTATAAATTAATTTAAATTTAATGAGGGCTAAAATTTCAAAGAATAAATATTAAAACCGTAAAAAAGCCGACTATATACACAGTACACACGTCACGCGACTTCCAATCTCATGTTCACACTTCGCACTTGGTACGCTAGAATAGTTAAGTTAACATCAAAAAAAACTTTGTCTTGCTCAACGACTGCTGATTTTATTGAAATGATATTTTGTCAGCAACTGCAACATTTTTTCAGCTACATTTTAATAAAAGATTTTTAGCAGTCGTTAGGACAGTGAAAAAGTCCATTGTGCAATCACGCACAATTTCTCAGGAAATTACGGAAATCTCAGAAAAGGCAGTGCACAAACAAGCACTGTTGACATTTATAAGATCAGAGTTGTGCACTTTTGATGTAGACCAAATTGCTCCAATCAAAGATTTCGTAAAATGAAATTAAATATAATCACTACAAAACGATAATGATAGTTTTGAATTGGCTTCTCCTTTTAAAATCAAGGCATATTTTTTGTTATCACAAATATTAATAAGGGAACATCGCAAATAGAACGGATTTGATTCTCGACATTTAATCTTCAAGACAGCCAATAACAGGGAGGCAGGGTAAAAATCTTCCTCGATAATAAATCGGATTTGTTCGTTATATAAACGTGATGTGCTCGCACAACGAAGTTAAAAAGATTCTAACAGGCTCGTACAAAATTCTATCACGCTCTCACGTGCATGACTCACAGTACTCGCTCACATTGCTCTCTTGCGCGCACACGCTCACAAATCTATCACGCGCGAAAACGCTCGTCACACTTGTTACACCACGTCACACACGTTACACGTGCTCACAAAGCGTTGATCTTCTTCATTTCCTTGCTGGCCCAGTGAGCCATGGATTTTGTTTTAGATATTCTGCTGCGTCGTCCTTGGCTGAGGAGATCGGCTATACTGTCGAATTGTACGAAGTTCTTGATGGAAACTCCGTAACCCGTCACAATGTCACTGGAAGATTGAACAATGGATAAGACAGTTATCTGTTGACGGCTTGCTTAATATTACACGATAGAGAAAGTTAAAATGAGACGAGCCGTAAATCTAATTCTAAAGTTTGATCACCCTTATTAATGTGCTAGGCACGAGTAACGAATATTATAATTCAAAAATTATCAATTTAAATCAAGGCAAAAAATGAACGACTACTACTACTAATAACTAACCCGATAAGTCCACAAGCACAGCACGTCAAGCTATCAGTTTTATCCCGGTCCTCCGACACTGAGATAATCAGCTGTACTATAATCTGGAGATATGGTTTGAGCTGCTCTAGTTGGTTGTTGGCGGTGTCTTCACCCTTTAAACCCTGGACTATTCCCGAGTACGCCTCCAGAATTCCCTCTCTCAGCTCGTTGAAATAGTCCAACATCTCGTAGTCGTTCTGAGAAGGTTTTTATGTCCAGAAATGTGTCAAAAACATAGCTTAACAGAGAACAAATTTTGACATATGCATGTTTAAAGTTAGGAATTGTATTTACATGGTGAGCCTGTAATAGCAACAAAAATAACTTACAAAAAACTAACTATAAACACTCTCACAACACCACATTACAGGAGGAAAAACAGCTGAACACAAACCTTGTCTACGGTAGCCTCAGACGCCTGTTTTAGGATGTGAATCACAACTTGGAGGTATTTGGTATAGACTGGTCCTATCGCCATGGCAATGTCACCGAATGTACTCAAAATGCTCGGTTTTACAGACTGATGTAGAGCTTGATCCTGAAAATTATCAGTTGATCTTTATGACAAATACCTGGACTGAATCGTGTGTTATATTTTGTGATCGAACTGCATAGAACTTTAAAACAAACATCTAGAACCTGGGGAGTCATATCACGGATCGGAGAGCAAGAATCAAAATTCACTTTGTACGACTGGGTGATGTGTCTTGTGCTGTGTGGCTATTGAGAAGAGGTCTTTCTATTAGAGCCAAGTTACTGCAACACAATCTACAACACTGACATTATCGTACCGCTACACTCGACTTAACTGTGCTGTGTTTCTAAATTTAAGTTAAAGCTTTCCAATAAATTAGGGCACTTTCTTACAACGTGGAAGTAAGTTTTAAATAATACTGTTGGAGAGCACTTCGCTGCGTGCACAGTCTTACTTAAACAACAATGATAATAACTATAACAATGACAGAACTATTAAAACACTACAAATTAAACACATTTATTGAGGTTCCCTAAAGATGATATATGAATTGAGATTTCAAGAACCTAATCATGTTAGCTGTTTTATTTCGTCTCTGCGACCAAAACAAAAGATGATGATAAATTGCAATTTTTCTCAAAATTTTATGCTATTGTTATTTGTTCGCGATTTCTTCAAATGCCAGTCACAGGACCTTCAACCTACGGCAACAATCTTGCCCCCATCTACCTCTCTTTTAAGGACTCATTGTCGAGGTTAGACCCGAGTCCCGACTTGCACGCACGCTCGTAGCTTTGCTGCTATATGGCGAGACGTTCTATCGTTTCGATTGAATGTTGGACGGATATCATTTCATTTTGCATAAGAAGGTTATCAAACTCACAAAATTTAATGGGGACTTCAGCAGCACAAGATATCACTCATTCATCTTCCCTATTCACAACTTTTTTGGGATTGATAACGAAACTATAATCACCTTGCAATTACCGAGGTTATGTGACATGATTATGATATTGCAATCATCAAGCATTGCTGACATTCCCGTACTCAGAATATTTGAGGACTTTTTCGCCAATTGCGTCAAGTATGTAGTACCAAATAAAAGTAAAGTTTTATCAGTTCTCAGAGCTTACTACGGCGGACGGCCGAATGGAAAATATCACA
Organism: Mnemiopsis leidyi; assembly: GCA_000226015.1. NCBI lineage: Eukaryota > Metazoa > Ctenophora > Tentaculata > Lobata > Bolinopsidae > Mnemiopsis > Mnemiopsis leidyi. Next base: position 162,206 of record JH152717.1, on the reverse strand, counting down.
TTGAGCTGGGGTAGAACCAATTAAATGGTCGGTAATATGTTCCCTTACGATTTTCAATACCAGGACTAACATATATATAAATATATACAGTTCGCTTCTACGGCAATGATGGAGCTTGCCTCTTTAAATACTTTGTAATAATCACAGATCCACAGCGACTGTTTGTCTGGCTCGTCCTTGCCTTGAACTTTTGTGTTCCTATAGGTTCTGTTTCCTGAACAAGTTAAACACTAGCCATACCGTAGGCACAGGCTTTGGACTGTGTCGAGCAGTTTAAAGAACTTCCATCACAATCTACGGCTCAATAAATGTATTTAATTTGTAGTGTTGAAATAGTTTAAATTACTATATTCAAAAAAACTTTTGTTGTCTTCTGGTACTCACAGACAAAGCAGAGACAAGCAGATCCATGAGTTTGTCACTGAAGTTGGCCATCTCGGCGCCGAATGTCCGGCACATGTCGCCGACGATGCCGACGGCGGCAGCACACACGGAGTACTCAGCGTGGTTCTGGAGAGATGCCACTAAGTAGGGCCAGAAACTGTCCATGTACTTGGCGAAGTGTTTGTCTGTTACTTCCATTACCGTTCCTGATGTGAGGTTTCAAGTTTTCGCATTCCTTAACTGGACTTCATCATAAAAATTCATACTAAGGGTAACCAGTCTAAATTATCCATAACCATGTGTTATAGTTGGACAATGACTTATCAAGTTCAAAACTTAACTAACCAACTGCCATAAGAGCATCTTCCTGGACCTCACTAGACTGTTCATTAGAGCTCATCATCATGAGGAAGGCAGACATGACAGTATCAGATATCTGGATAGCATCCCCCTGCTGCATCTTCTTTATTACACACTGAAGCGGAAGGGATTAATGAAAGTAGTGATGTAGCAGTTATGTTAGATGAATATTAAAATTGAGCAGAATTTTGCCCGATTAAGGGATTATTCAAAAGGAAAATTTGAGTGTAAAACTTAAATTTTTCTCTTTTATACATGGCTCCTACTCGTATAACAATTGTAATTCAAAACGGCGGGAATAACATACCTGTAACGTGGCACATAAAAGAGACTGGAGATCGTTATAGTTCCCGCCAGAGGTCTTCTCATTGCTACTCTGTCTGTGATGCAGCAAGTCCTCCAATCTCGCAATGATTGTCACTGTTGTTTCTTGGACCACGGCGTAGCAATCTCGAGGGGACGACTTTAGTAGCTCCATGATAGATTCGTATGCAGCACTGAAAGAGCTCCGTGTTAAAATGGTATAGTGGATACGAGCCAAGATCGATGCAGTACTTGCGTTGACGATCGAGAACAATGAATTTTCTCAGAGACAACTTTTTTTGGGACAGCAACATAGTCATGGACCATCTGCATCCGACACAAAACAGATCGCATTTTACAACTTCGTAGAAATCGCAGATTTACTGCAATGGTATGCAGTGACGTGCACAGGGCCCCAGATGCCCACCTTCTGAGGTTGTTCTGATTAGCGTCGGGTCGGGCAGTAGTGAGGAGTAGTTTCTGTATGATAGTGGCGTAGTAGGACGAGAGTATGTACGTCTGAGGTTCTTCTTCGTTGTCTCCAGCTAAGTTTTCGGCAGCATCATACGCTGACTGGAGGTAATTTTATTATTGTAACAGTATCTACAGCAGAGTAGGAAAGAAAATTGATTGGGACTCTGGAGTTAAATGTGTATTTAAGCGGATAGTAGATATGATAATATCTCAAGTCTCAACTTTCACAATAAAAATCTAGATGGAAACTGTTATGAATGGCTCACCTCTGCAAGGGAAGAGAAAGCCCAACAAGCGTTGGTAGCAACTCTGGGGTCGTTCTCCAGACTGAGTAGGAGAGCAGCTACAAGGTCGTTAACGCTGGGGTGTTGGAGGATGGTCTGTGGGAGTCTCTCGCAGATCCTGCCTAGCGTCCAGGCACACGTGTCTCTCACAGCCAAACTGCTGTCCGTCTTCAACATGTGGACCAAGTGAGGAATGAGATTCCAAGTCGGCTGATTCAGAGTTTTTGGGTCTGGACCGTCCACGATACAGCCGAAAGACATGACAGCCGCATCACGGAACCGCCAGTCGGCGTGCCCGATGTGTTCTGCGAAGGGTATGACATGTGGGACTACATTGTCCATGCAGCACTGCGCTATTAACATTAGACAAACACCAGCTGCTTTGTTTGGGTTCCAGTCATCCTCGTCGTCGTACTCTTCCTGAAATAGAGACAACTTCAGTACGAACAAATTTAGTTAACTTTAGAACAAACTCATCTAATAATTTGAAACTGTTGGAATAGCCAAACCAAAGTAAAAAATGAAATTTGGAAAAGCTTGACAAAGTTTTGATAAACTGTCATATAATCAGAGTTACCTGAACAGTGAGACACTTCAGAAGTTGAGGTACGACGTACTGCAGTGCACCTAACATGTAGTGTTTGCTAACAACATCGGGGGGCTCGCCAAGCTCCGCTGCTTCCTGAGCTTCTATCGCTAGATCAGTCTCTTCTTCGCAGGTAGTGGACCAAAACTCAATACCTGAAGGTGGTAGTCGTGAGATTTCATCCTAAAATCCCAGGATGATTTAGCAACGATTGGTCTCAAGATGCCTCGGGAAGTTAAAAACGAATTTTTCTCAAGATGTTGATAAGTAATACTGGTAGTATTGCTGATTGTTAACCTGAAATGTAACCAACCTTGCAAAGCAACTTGGTCATCCTTGCTGTCCAATGCAGAGAGTGTTATCGCGAAGAGTGCTTGACTCATGTAGTTCTCCATGTGTTTGTAGTATAGGGACATAATCTTAGACAAGCACTGCAAACTTGCCACGCTCAGTTTCGATATGTTCGTCTGGGTCGACTCACAGATCACTCGCATGATGTAGTTTCTTTCGTCCTGATGAAATCTTAATGACATATCTGATTGATGAAATTTCCAGGTTGGCGCTTTGAACCTCAAGGATAAATATATGGTACACATAAGGACTAATGCTACTATTCCTCATTCAAAAGAAATCTTACCGGATTTTCAAACTGATCTTTGCAAAACTCGAGAGCGTTGAATAAAGCTTGAGCACCTGCCACTCTAACTCTCTCACTGAAGATGGGAGAATTTAGCTAACACTAATATAAAACATGAATATCCAGTGCCAACCACTGTCAAAAAATTTGAATTTGAGTCAAACTGTTTAATTAGCTCTTACTTGGGTTCTTCCTTTCTCATCGTGTTGATGATTGCAGTAAGAATCAGGTTAGATTGATGGATCAGAACCGTCGGTTCCTGAAATCGGATTGTTAATATAAAGTTTTGATGTCATATTCAATAGTGTATTTTATTGCTACATGATTTGACTTATAAGTACTGTACTTAACTACAACCTCGAAATGTACAACTTTTCAAAAATTTTCGTGACAAATTTTAAGGAACGCGCATTGACTGCGCGCCAAATTTAAGATGACAAAAGATAGTCAGTACATCAAAACTTACATCGCGTCCGCACTAAATGACACAACTTTGGGTTGGCCCACATGTTCTCATGTTACGCACTGTGTCACACAACCGACCCATTTTCATGACGTCACCGAAAATCCGGATATCGGAATGAGCGTTTAGTAAGATAATGGAGACAATGTCTAGGAGCCTGAGCTTTTAAGAGTCAAAGTTCGTAAGAGTATAAGCTCCTTAGAATCGTTGGAGCATTTTTGTCATACAGAAGCAAAATTTCGGATAAATAAAATTTCGGACAAATGAAAAACGAAAGTGATGGTAAAATTCGGAAAGTTTAGCAAGTTTTCAATTTGGTCAGGACAAATTTCTCAGGACAAATTTCTCAGAACAAAAACAGGAATTTTTTAAACTCGCCCTATTCTCATGTCAGGAATCACAAGAACCCATAAACGTTAATAATCACACAACTATTAAGCAGCAACTTTGCACAAAACACTTAACTTGCAATGCCTTGGAAGCTGCAGAATTGATGTGAGTACCACATTAACTTGCGGTACGACTGTCAGTACAAGACCGACTAAACTGTAAGTTTTTGTGATAACAGTGATTGGAAGTTCTCTGTTCCGGTCAAATGCCGCGCCGGCGACAAATGGTCACGTGTTTACGACCTCCGGCACCAACGCTTCCAAACTTCTTGCTTTTAATGGCTATGTTGTTATTCCCCATGTCTTGATATATTCTACAGTAAATATGTCACCCTCCCCCAATCATCGCTGGTAGCATTATCAGAGTCATGCTATTATGTAAACTTTTACGTCGTTACAGTGTATTCAGATCGGGCATCAGATCACACAAAAATACTTCCAGTACAAAATTCCAGAAATAACTCCTGCAGATACTCGCAACTCACAGCTGTTATTTGCAGTATGCCCAGCATGACAGCAGGAAGTATAATAAGACACATACACGTTGCTCATAATACCATCTCCTTTGTAGTACACACAATTATTCCAATACAGAGCCTTGTAAATCAGCCCGTAATTATACAAAAGGCTATCCGTGGAGGCTCTTATTGCACTATTAATCTGATAATTTGCAGTAAGGAATTAAATATCTGCTGTGAGCGGTAAAACTTGCACCAGTCACCTCGGAACGCTAACCGGTTCTAGGTATGTCAGAGTAACAGTATTCAGCTAAGAATTAACGTACGATCGCAAGTGCTTTATCAATTTCAAATGTATTAGATTTAGAATTTCTTGGTACATGGCCAAAGCACTGATATCATGATAACTGAATTGCTGGACAACCCAAAATCTGTGTTGGATGGAAAAACGGAAGCGATAATTAGAGAGGAATTAAATCCAAGAATTTATCTTTAATTTATGATATATTGAAGCTGTATTAACAGAGATTACTTCGAGGTATTTTGTCATCGTTCTGTTATATTAGAGTGAGTATACCAAGAAAATATTATTTAAAGGATTCACACCGACAGTATACCCTGTTCAACAGTACGCTAATAAACACGCACGAATGCAACTCTAAAATCACTCTAAAATCAAGACAAGCAGTTGTGCACATATTCCAGTACTTACCAACTGCATTTTGTAATATGATTGTATTCGAAGTATTTATCAAATCTTGTGATTAGTATGAGTCTGCTAATGGTAAATTTTTAACTCAATTCAATGTCGCAGGGAATCCTTGTTTTCATTAAGATACTCGCCATTTCGCTTAGGCCCAAGCGTTAGAAATTAGCATTCACAAAATGTTATAAAATCCAATTATTACTGTTTTGCTGTAGTTAAGGTTGTCATACCGCAAAGCAGGTTTTGTAAAAAAAACAGAAAATATTCATAAACCCGGAGCTCTGGTCAATCAGGACCAGGAACATCGGTCTTGTTGAACAATAACATTCCTAAGCAATATTGGTTCTGTGTGACCTTTCATTGGTCACATGCTTCCAAAAATCTTCCAGAAATACCTCGTCCATAGTAAATGGTCGAACGGTGAAAGGTTTTGCATTTTGCGAAAAAAAACGTGTAGAAAAAGAGGAACGTTACTCGTGGAAAAGAACCACAATTTTTTGACCTGTGACAGTAATCGACTTATACAATGAGCAGTTAGAAATGACCTATCAAGCTAAAGCCTCCCATTTAAAAAAATTTTAAATTTTGAGAAATTTGAGACTCTCGGACTTCCAAGACATTAATTTTCAGATCAATATTCTGGCACTTTATTCTAACGGTTTCCAAAAGGTCCAAGGATGGATTTTTCACGGTGGTAAGAGAAACCACCGTCAGAGTAAATTTTACTTTCGTTGGCCGATTAAACTAGACAGCCTGAATCCTTAGTTATTGGGAAAGGAAATTTCCAATCCACATTTAATTTCGACAAATCCGGAAACATTATTCTGTATCCAACGATATATGGCTAACACGCAGAATGTGTTTCCAGATATCTTCATCTCTATCTAACAAGTCTTCATTAGAAGAGCCATTTTTTTATTGAAACAGATTGCATCCCAAGGTCTTATTCATAAAGTTGCTACACACTCAACCCACCCCTTATTCTTTCGTCAACAAGACAAGCCAGGTATAAGGCGTTTGCAGTAGCATTACCTTTCTGGCAGTCAAATCTACTAACATTACACATGATGCACTGTTCGTGTAGTAGATTAATTTTGAAATTGGAGTTTAATTGACTAGCCACGTAGATCCAATATTGGTTTAAAATGGCACGTTCCCACGCGTTATAGCAATAACTTATAAACTTCTGTGGAGTTACGGAATACGGAAAGGGGGCAAAGAGGAACAAAGCAATAATATATACTCACAATGTCTTCGACGATATAACCAAGGGCTTCAATGCAAGCTTCTTTAAGAGGGTCAGGGACATTGGGGGTGGTGCAGTTGTTGACGAGTATCTGAATAAGATCAGGCCACTGGTTCAAAGGCAGTTCAATTTGGGCGATGGCGGCGACACACTGAGCAGCGTTGGAGGGGTGGGATGATTCAGTTCCAAGAGTTCGTAGAATCTGAAACAAAGATTATTTATACATTTAATATCAATTTATGTTTCAAACGTGCCAAGATAACCTTGGGTTGCTTACTTTTCAGGTTCCAATGCACTACTAACGTATCGAGGACGTATATTCAGGTGTCTGAGCTGAGACTGGCTTAGTTGTGTAATTTATGTTTCAATCATAGATATGAGTACAGCTAGTTGAATCTATTTGGAGTCAAATTAAATCATGTGTGGAAACATACAAGGAGAACGGTAGTATTCACACGATACAAGCCCTTTTCCAAACAACAATAACAATAATAGATCTACGGTAATTACATTGTTTTTGATGCCCTGTTTGTTGTTCGCGTCGAAAGTGAGCCATCTTTGTTGATATTGAATCTTGACGCTCTCATCTTTACTCGTTAGATAATTCTTCAGTTGTATAGCTGCAGCTTTACGAGCATTCTCCGATTGAGCCGCATTTGACAAAAGATTAGATAACTCGACCAGCAATAACTCCTGGGAGAGAAATCATGAATGGAAAATGTAAATTATCCATACAGCAATAAGGATAGCAGAATGCTGAAATGGAATTTGGATTTTTAGAGTTTTCGAGAATTGACGACTTGACAACGAACTAAGATTAACTGTATTCCGAGTGGACATCAATCGATATGCTAATCGTACGACAAAGAGTGTCATTAATCTAACTGATTCTTAAGTAGAAGAAAAAGAATTATGAAAAGCACGATAAATGAACATGAATGTGATAATGTTCATCAAATGATCTATTTGTATTTGTATTTGTTACACCTGTACCCAGGCTTTTACAGTTATACTGAAGGGGCTCCTGGAAGATTCTAGATCTTTTAACGGAGACCCGCCTCATTTAACCCTCAATCACGGTTTCCCGGTCATTCGGCTGAGTCGACCGAAGAAGATTGCATAGGCAAATGCCCTTAGCGCACTCCTCTACATAACGAGAAAAAGTTTAAGTTAACTTACAAGTTTAAGTTTACTTACAAGATTGGTAGCTGCGGCACTTTCTAAATACTTCTGAGCCGCCTGCAAGGCAACTATATCTGAAAAGTCACAAGATAAGATGACGGCAACTCTAAGTTAGGAGAGAAGACAGCGGTAAAGCAAGAACAGGATCAACATAAACAACATAAATAAATGATAAATTTTCTGATAGCACCAAGGTGTTTGATGAGGGCTACTACTGACATAGTAGTTTGCGCAAGTGGATGCAAAATGGCTTGTATACATAATTGTCAAGTTCATATCCAACTATTTTATGGCAGATCAAGCAAGTTTCTGACAATTCAAGAATCAACTCACTTCAATAAGAAAGATATTTACTTTCGTTTTAGACGATTTTCAATTAAAGACGTTGAACTCAGAACTACTCGGATATTGCTTATTGCAATGTTTAAACAATGACCGAGCTACAACCAGTCACAGTCGGAGGCAATAAAATCATTAAAATAACTGTGGATTGTCAAAATAATATACATACCGATGGAGACAGTTGCCTCGAGAACTTTGTTCAGTTCGACAGCATTCATTGTAATAGAACTACAAGCCAGATGGAACCTGGCAAACTAGCGAACAAGTAAAGGATAGGTCTACTAATGAAGACGGTATTGCGCGCGAAAGTCAGGTGGCCTACTCCGCACGCGTTTCATTGTCGTTCGTATTACAAGAAAATTATGCCGATGCAGAAAAGTTTTGCGCGCGGCGTTTGGAATGTAATAATATTGCATGCTTAATGCTATCGAATGCAGAACTATTTTTGTTGTATTCTAATACTTACAAAATTTGATTATTTTATTTCATTTTTAAGCAAAAATTTTTTGTTTGAATTAGACGTTGCTAAACACTTATGTTATATATCCCTGTGCAAGCTCAGTGGGACGGGCGCGCGACGCAAAACGCTTTCAACCCTTTTCTAACCCCTTTCTCAAAATGCAAAAATAAAATTGTAGAATGAATAAGCCTGAATTAATAACGTTAGAATGATCAATCTTATTATTTTCAATGATTTGAAATTAACATTTTGTTTTTACAGTCCGGTGATCAATAATGTCATAGAATTTGTCTTGCGCCGCGCATGAGATCTATTGAGAAGTCCTAACTAAACTCTAGCTAGTAAAATCGAGCGATGTTACGAAGCGCAACGACTACAATGTACCCAACCATGTACTTCCCCAGTCGTTGCTTTGTATTGTAGTCCCATCGTACTGAAACGTAAGGTCACGTTTCAACATGGGCTGGTTAGACATGTTCGATAATATCAACTACATGCATTGGAGCTTGGGATTCGTCACTGCCGAATTTTGCTGGGACTTGTTTCTCATCCTCCGTCAAAGGCGAACTGTGAAAGACAATCGAACTCCAAACGATGACGTCAAGAAGCTTATGGACGAAGAAACGTACAAGAAAGCCCGCTTGTACAGCCTGGAAAAGATCAACTTTGGGATTGTTAAGGACTTTTATCACGAACTAGAGTTGCTGGGTATTACCCTCAGCTTCTTCCTCGCTAAATTGTGGAACTTCTCGGGTCAAAGTATACAATATTTGGGATTTACAGATGAGCTTATTCAATCCAACATGTTTCTACTTCAGACTACCATCCTGTCGTTCGTTGTTCACCTCCCCTGGTCCCTATATAGCACATTTGTCGTCGAAGAAAGGCATGGCTTCAACAAGATGACTCTTGGATTTTACTTTAAAGACACACTGAAGAAGATGGCCGTTAGCCAAATAATCACTACCATTTTAGTAACTCCCTTGATTTGGCTTATCAAATGGGGCGGCGATTACTTCTTTGTCTACGCCTGGGCCTTCACGTTCGCCTTCACGATGTTCATATTCTTCATCTACATGGACTTTATTGCTCCTCTATTTGACAAATATACCCCAGTTCCTGAATCCCCGCTACGCACTGCTATTGAAGACCTGGCTAAGAGTATCAGCTTCCCCCTTACTAAGCTATACGTTGTTGATGGCTCCAAAAGGTCTGCCCACAGCAACGCTTTCTTTTACGGTTTCTATAAAAACAAGCGAATCGTACTGTTTGACACTCTCCTAGATGATACCTGTAATCCCATGATTGGGCTGGATGAAGACGGCAACAAACGACAATTCCCAGCAGAAGACACAACTACGGCAAGAACAACTGGTAAAGGTAAAGGGTGCAGCCAAGAGGAGGTGGTAGCCGTCCTGGGACACGAACTAGGACATTGGTACCACGGACACGTCTGGAAACCCATGATCCTTAACCAGTTCCTCATTTTGGGGATGTTCTATACATTCGGCATCCTGGTGACAAACAAGAAGATGTTAGCTGACTTCGGCTTTGTTGACGAACAGCCCACCCTGATATCCCTTCTTGTTATCTTTCAGTTCATCTTCAGTCCCTTTAACAGAGTCATGTCAGCTGTCTCTGTCTACATCACCAGATGTTTTGAATTCCAAGCGGACAGGTTTGCTGTTGGGCTCGGTTTGGGAGAGAAGTTGCAGAGCTCTCTAGTAAAGTTGGTGACAGATAACCTGAGTTTCCCTCTAGCTGACAAGCTCTTCTCTACCTTCAACTACTCCCACCCACCTATTCTTGAAAGATTGGCCGCTATTAGGGCGGAAATGAGTAAGAAGTCTAAATCTGAGTAGTTTAATTATTACCTTTTAGAATTTAGAGTCTATGATAATTTTCTTCTTATTTTATCTTCTAGCCTAGTTAATGTTATTTTTCCTTTATTTATTCAAATAGTTTTCGTTGTTGAGGATGCAAATTTGTCAATGAAATAATATAAATGTTGATGCAAATTATAAGTTTGAAGTGGAATGGATTAGGTATTGATGACAATACCATCAAATCGATTTTTGATAAGTTTGACATGTTATTTTCTAAGTTCTATATACGATCAACGTATGTTAAATTAAAATCCTGGCGTCTTAATTATTTCTCAGCTCAGTCAACGCTTGTTTGTCTACTATTTTCCTCAGCACTGTGTGAACACAACTACAGCTGAAATATTTTCTGTGTTCGTTAGTTGAATTTATATAACAGCTGTATTTCGCGTTCCTTCTCAGTTGCAGTTGTGGTTGTTTACAACTGACTGATTTATCTCCTCAATTTTAGCATCAGTCATGGATCCTGGAGTTGTATTTGTTGCACCAAACGAAGAAAACGCCGATGATGATGTAAGTAAATTTTAAAAGACCAATTTAACAAATATTTCATAGTTGGATGCTATACTTGTCAGATCTTGTTCGTTTTTCAATAGACAGGGATAAGTGCTGAGTTGAACAGCAATGTCTCAACACATATGAGCATGTCTGCATTCCCCATGACAATACACAAGTCCCATGTCCTCACACGACTCTTCCCCACACAACCCACAAGTCTTCCTGCAGCGAGTTGACACAAACTTAGGGTAACGCTCGCAGTAACCTTGTCTTTTGTAGTTATCACATTTGGTCTCCGTGTCCTCGCATTTGTGATCCTCGAAGTTAGGATGTATGTCGCATTTTCTGCAGCTCAGTGGGCAGTAGTAGCCCATGTATTCCAGGTAGTTAGGCTTTGTACAGTAGCCCTCTTTGGCCCAGTCTGCGCAGCCCTCCATAGCATCTCTACAGCCGCATATGCCGCAAGTTGCAGCGCAACCAGTTGCCATGATCTTCCAGTTGATTCCGTTACCACAGTCACCCTTTAACTCTGCACAGTCACCCCTGGCGTCAGAACACTCGCTGCTCTCAACTTCTTCTTCAGTCTTCTCGATCAGAGGATAGGCTGCCCACAGCGCTACATCACACATGTTCTCCACTGCTCGAGAAAACTTGACAAACCCACTTTCTCCCCACTTCTCACCCCAACTGTTTTTCAATAGGAAGTACGCAGGAGTGTAACCCACTGCCACCACAGCATGGTTTGCGGGGGTCCCACAATCTTCCTTGAGAAACACACCCTTCCTATACTGGTATAGCTCGTTAGATATCCGTAGTCCTACTGCAAGTGGACCGCTGCTCAATGCTCCCTCCATTGCCTTGTAGTTTGGCTCCGTCCTGAGATAACCAGTTATCCTGGCTCCAGTAAAGTGGTTTTTGAACCACCTGCTCCGGCACCCAAATATAGTTCCTTTGTAGGGGTAATCCTGGGCACAACTCTGTTTCTGCACCCCCTTTATCCAGTCCCACTGATGGAAATATTGGCCACCTCTACATCCATTCTTTTCGTTCTTGTCGTACACACATTCCAAAGATTCCTGCTCGGAAAACTTTTTCAAAGTTCCCGTTTCTAGCGCGTAACGTGTCTCTACCGGCCCAGTTCCTGCGAATGCCCAACAGGAACCACACATACCCTGGTCGGTAACAAAAGTCACGTGCCCTGACTCGACCCAGTTTATCTCTGTTTCCATGGTAACCAAGTTTGTAGAAGCAGAGCGGGGAATTTGGAGAATATCTGAGACGTTAAACCCTGCATACCGGAGTTTCTCTTCGCTCGTTAGATACGACATAAAGTTTACCTCCGCCTCGTAACCGTTCTGTTTACTGTTCATCTCAACCACATCCCGCACATTCTTCTGAAACAACTTGAACCTGAACACGTTCTGTAGCTTATCTTCCTGTCGTATGTTTGTAGGCAGGTATCTTCTGTATAATGCACGCATTACGTGCACATCTTGTAGAGCACGCTTGTATTCGTCATTCCCGTTATCTTCACCAATACTCAAAGATAGCAGCACTGGAATAAGGTAGAGAGTGTGTAAAAACATTGCTGGTATGAGAACGTCGATAAAAATGGGACTGGTGCTTAAGTCGTTGAGACTTCTTTTATTTTAGAACAAGAAGCTTCAAATCAGCAACCGCTAATTCAATAGTTTAAACTAATCTTAAGACTTGTAAATCAATTTTCTTTAATCTAATTCACGAGCTTTTGTTAAAGTACGCAGATGGTCCCTTGACAGAATGTTACGATTGTCTAAGAAATGATCCAATATTGTGCAATATAAATTAGTATTTGTGAAGATTATTTTATAGTACGCTAGAACTTCACATCAAGATTCAAGATGTGGCAATTATGCTGTAACGTGTCGTGGTAGAAATGTTACAACTGTGCAAATATTAATTATTGACACATGATCATGTAAATTGTGTTGCAAAAATGTTTAATCCTATTCTGTTAGACTGGGATAGCTCATATTTTTGTATTTTACATCATCAGCGCGAGTTTGGTAGGAAACATTTTGATATCTTTACGTTTTACAGGGCATCGAGATCCCTCTGGAAGAAGACAGAACGTGTGACATCAAGGTGGTACAATCACAGTTTGCTAATGCAGTCGGACTCAGATTCAGAGCTCCCGAGACCGGCCGTATGAGAGCTCTCAAGATGGGTGAGAATTTAAAAGAAAACTATCCTGTCGCTGGTCTATTCAGCTTGAGTTGCTAAATTTAACTTGGTTAACTTTTCAATAAAAAGTGTATATGAATCGAGGGGAAGGGTTGGTAAGGCACTGACCAAGACCTTGACACACTTCATGTTCAATGTTTAAAAAACTTGACTTTGCCGTGACCATTGACATCCAGGAATTTTCCCGATGATCGTGGTCAAAATGGACATTTATGGTCAAATTTATTAACCATTTGACCATGTATGTAGGTCAAATGGTCAAACAAATCGCAGTCATCTTAACACCCCCCAAATAATGCTTAAAGATTTTAGATTATCGGACCTCATTTAAAATATGTTATATTTTGTTACTACGGTTGCTTATTACTTATAATAACGGACTGTTTCTTTCAGACGAGAACGGGAAACTGTATCCTCCACCACAAGGGTGGGAAGGACTGACCTTCATTGTTGTGTTAGACAGTAAGTTATTGAGTTTGTCACAAACGGGCACAAATATTCAAACAGCTTCCTATTTTATTTGAAGCGTTCTGGAAAGCGAGTCGAGTTTTAAAGCTTATTAGCTCGACTTTCATTGATCAGCTTTCAGTTTTCTTTAATATAAATCTTAGAGGACGAATCAAAATGAAGCTACTATTTTTATGAATGAAATAAAGATGATAGTTCTTAGAAATCCAAACGTTATTTTTTACCATACGAACGCGACCACTTGCTCTACGTAACATATAAAAATACATTTTGGACATAATTGGCATTACAATGTACCAGTCATATAGACTATAGAGGGTGTCAGGAATCAAGATAGTACTAAAAGTATTATCAACTTACAATCTCGATGGTGTATCATCAATCAGGTTTACATTCATTGTCAACCATATAAGGGATGATTGGAACTGATACACTCTACCCTTTACATATGCCAGACCCAGCTGTTTATCGACCCCCCCCCCTTCTGAGCGGCTGCTCTTGAGTCTAGTGTCGTAATACAACACTCTTTTATTGTCAAATTAGATCACTTAGTCATGTGTTCGGTGATACCGCGAACCTTCACTTTTTTCCTTAAGCCACATTGCCACTTCGCTACGTGATAGAATTGGTGTGGTTTCATGGCATGCTTAACTTTAAATTTCATCCCTTTAAAGAAAATTCGTTTATTTTTAGCGGATTTTTAAATTTGGTGCACAAACCAACTAATATTACTTTTTCATGTATGTAGTATTACTTTTTTATGTAATTTGTTCTTTTATTTTCCGTTTTACTGTTGCTTTTAAATAAATCAGTTTCTTACCTTGCCTCACCCTTCTGAAAACTTTACCTCGACTTTTTCGTTCATTTTGTTCGCACAATAAAGCATACTTTAGTTTTTTCCAGCCTAGCAAAACAAAACGCAATGGGCCATTGCTGTGACAGAAGCTTAAGGACTATACTTATTTTGGACAAACTATGACATCTATGAATTTCCAAATTTAATGTATAAAAATTAGGGATTGTTAAGAGAGTAAGATTTGTTGAACAAGATAAGGAATAAATAAAGGTTATTCAGAAATTAAGAACTAATAGTTGTAATACGTTGATTATTTTTGGGGGCTTTGGGGAAGGGAGTTTTCTTGTTTATGATATTGGGTTACATGACATGCTTTGAGTTCTTGACACCCCCGTTTCAGGACTAGCGATGTGATTTTTATTACGAAGAATTCATTCTGATAAGTGTTGTATCATTGTGCGTCCCTCAAAAATTCAAAACTTCAGATATGTTTCTTTTACTCAAGATTTCAGCTCTCATTATGTGCAGCTTTCTCAGCCTGAACCTTTATCTCTTCTTTAAAAGACGACAGTATCGGCACATCGAATCCCTGCCAATACCGCTGTCTTTGAAGTGGTTCATGGGTCATGCTTTAAATATGGGTATGAAAGTAAAAAGATCCCCATACAAGAATTTTGGCCAGGTTATGAGTGAGGCTTTGAAAGAACTGGGTACAGATACACAGTATCTGGCTCTATACAACGTAAACTTGGTGTTTACTCAAGATCTGAACCTCCTTCCCATACTCCTCACAGATCGATCTAGGTTCTGGAAAAGAGAAACGATGAGGGAGATGGCCTCTTGCGCTGGAGTAAGAGGATTCGGAAAGTATGGACTACTTGTAGACCCTGGAACTGAAGTATGGGCTGCCAAGAGGAGAATAATGGACCCTGCCTTCACAAGGTCTTTTCTCAGGACAACCATGGCAGGAATGAACAAAGTCGCTGGTAGGCTGATGGAAGTTTTAGATACGAAAGCGGAATCTGGCGAAGTTTTTGACATATCAGTAGTATTAGATAAGGCTGCACTAGAGGCAATCTCGCTTTGTGGGTTTGATTGGACTGAAGATATGATCAAAGAACACGGCGATGCAGCTCTAGAAATGGCTCGAGTTGCTGTTGAAACGGTTGCAGTGGGTATAAAAAATCCACTTGCTTTCAGGATCCCATGGGCAAAACTAGCAGAAAAAGATAAGTTCAGAAAAACTGTTTACCCCATTCGACAGTTGAACAAGGAGCATTTGGAAAAAATAAAGAATTTACCCGTCAGTAAAGGAAACATATTGTTTAGTATTATTCGAGCTAACGACTGCTCAGATGATCTGAATATAGATGACTTGGTAGACGACTACAATGTCTTTCTGGTGGCAGGGATGGAAACTACATCTATATCTATGGCATGTGCAGTATGGTACTTGACAATGAACTCTCATGTATACGAAAAAGCTCAAGCAGAGGTGGATGACGTCTTTGGTGGCAGAGATCAGATAGATTTTGAAGACATCTCAAAGTTGGTCTACACTGAGATGATCGTTAAAGAATGCTTGAGACTGAAGGGCCCTGCATTTGGAACGGGTAGGCAGTGTAAGTTTTCTGATCAAACTGTGAACGGAATGTTCTTTCCGAAGGGTACACAGTTCTTTGTCCCCTTTCAGGACCTTCACATGGATTCTAGGTATTGGAAAGACCCAAAGGTCTTTGACCCTGAAAGATTTTCTCCAGAATCTATCAAAAACGTTCGACCTTATACTTACATGCCGTTTTCCAGTGGGCCAAGAAATTGTATCGGAAAAAACTTTGCCATTTTGGAGATGAAGATTATCTTGGCAAACATCTTACGGAAGTTTGTGGTGGTAAATGCTAACCCTGAAGAGAAAGATATTGTTATGATGGGAAATATAACAGTGAGACCACTGAACGGAATAAATGTACGAATCTACTCAAGATAGAAATCCCTTGAAATATGTGCCAAATAAGAAAATTTACCACTTGCTTCAAGACTTCTGAAGTCGTGGCAGCAGAGCGTTAAATGATCAAAATATGCGGTTAATATTTCAGTGTTACATTTAAGTAGTGAATTTTCGATTCTAATATACTTTTTAAATTGATGGCAAATGGATTCTCACTTTCTTATTGTCCCACTGTAGAATTCAGTTTCTAGATATGCCTTTTTAAAGTTAATAAGTCGACCCTTTATCGACTAGTGTTGTTTGGTTCGCTGTAATAGGATCGGATATTTTCTCAGATTTTTATTTTATCCGTCAATTCTTTTATTTATGCCGTTACAGTCGTAATATGCAAAACATTTATGGATTTTAAAATCGATTTTTTTACCTTAGCTTAATGTTGTCATGTAACATTGGACACCAAACCAAACCAATTGACAAATAGAAAAATGATATCAACGGTTTACATTGGAGAAACTGTCGAAATAAGTTAACCATTCCTTATTTTGTTGCCACTCAAATGAATACTATGTACAGTTGCTTTTTGAACGAATCCATCGAAAATCTACTTAATTTAATTTTTCCTTTTACAGCATGATCCTCCTTCTTAAGATACCCGCGCTGCTTTTCTTGACCTATATTGGTTTCAACCTCTACCTCTTTTTGAGAAGACGCCAATACCGCCACATTCCTTCACCCTCAATACCATTATCGCTTTACTGGTTTATGGGCCATGCTTCAGATTTAAAAGTGAGGGTAAAACGCAATCCGTTGAAAAACTTTGTACAAATAGTCAGTGAATATTTGATGGAGTTGGAGGCGGATACAGTTTTTCTTGCTATTTTTACAGATAACACGATCTTGACATTGGATCTGAACATAATACCAAAACTTCTCACCGACCGAACGACGTTTTTAAAGCGGGATTTAATGAGGAAAAACATGGGCTGGTGTGGGAAGGCACGAGGTTTTGGGAATCACGGTCTATTGATAGACCCAGGAAGCGAAGTCTGGGCTACGAAAAGAAGAATAATGGATCCTGCCTTCACAAGGTCTTTTCTCCGGACAACCATGGCAGGAATGAACAAAGTCGCTGGTAGACTGATGGAAGTTTTGGATAGGAAAGCGGAATCTGGCGAAGTTTTTGACATATCAGTGATATTAGACACGACAGCTCTTGAAGCAATCTCGCTTTGTGGGTTTGATTGGACTGAAGATATGATCAAAGAGCACGGTGATGCAACTCTAAATATGGCACGTGTTTTGGTAGAGATATTCGCACTGAGATTCAAAGATCCAATTTCCTTCAAGATCCCCTGGTCGAGATTAAGCGAGAAACAAAAATTGTATGACGCGGTCGAGCCTATGAGACAGATTATAGGTAAGTTTTTGAAGGAGATAAAAGGAGAAGCTGTACTGAAAGAAAACATTGTATCCAGTATAATCCGAGCTAACGATTGCTCGGATGATCTTGACATAGAAGATTTGATAGACGACTACAATGTATTCCTGATAGCAGGGATGGAGACTACAGCCATTTCAATGGCGTGTGCAGTCTGGTACTTGTCTATGAATCCGCATGTTTATGAGAAAGCTCAGGTGGAGGTGGACAATGTTTTTGGAGACAGAGATCAGATAGATTTTGACGATGTTTCGAAATTGAAATACATCGAAATGATTATTAAGGAAACTTTGCGGATGAAAGGACCTGCTTTCTCTACTATGAGAGAATGTAAAAATGCCGCTGCCATCAAGGGAGTTTGTTTCCCTAAAGGAACTAAATTCGTTGTGCCTTATCACAACCTCCATGTTGATCCTAGATATTGGAATGACCCTGAAGTCTTTGACCCCGAGAGATTTTCTCCAAATTCCATTAAAAACATCCGACCTTATACTTACATGCCCTTTTCAACTGGACCGAGAAACTGTATTGGAAAAAACTTTGCCATTTTGGAGATGAAGATTATCTTGGCAAACATCTTAAGGAAGTTTGTAGTAATAAATGCTAACCCTGAAGAAAAAGATATTGTTATGATGGGCAATATAACAGTGAGACCACTGAACGGATTAAATGTAAGAATTCATCGTAGATACGAAGGCTTTGATTTATAGTATTTTATATTTGCTTTACCGTTAATGGAGGCATCTTTTTCGCCTGTTTTTTACGAGGGCTGACGTGCAGTGTACGGAAAGATGATAAATGTATTAATGTTTTAATTGCAATTCTGCTAATTTTCAACTTTTTGTCCTCGTTGCTTTAAACTCAACATAACTTTAGACGTCATCATGATCATCATCATCAGACTTTACCAACATGATAAATGGCCTGTATAAGGGCACATTCATCATGTTATAAGTCTCAAAAATATCTATTGTTCAAATCCCCTAGAGCACTGGTGGATGCATATTTCTCCAAATATTACGATTTCATACTAACTCTCTAAGTTTAACAAAATCTTCATATTGGGACTTAATTATACCCTGATCTCTTATTTAGTTTAAGTGAACATGTCTGAAAATCCTCCCATTGTTATTCGAAAATGAAAATGGAAAAAATGTTTATTTCTGAGTGGTGGTAAGTGGTTTATATTTTAAGTTGGGCAGTTACGTGTCATTCTCGGAGGCAATAAAACGATTAAAAATGATGGTAGATATCTTTACTTATTTTCGTGGGAACAGTCCAAGTCTATGGTGCATATATATGTACATATATGGAGAACTATTGCAGATTGAATAAGCTTGAATTTTAGTACCATTATCGCTGCTTATCTGATTAAGCAAAGTAATTTTATCATGAATAGCCTGGTGTCAGTGTAAGTCACGTAAAATAAACGTCGCCTAATTTTGTTCGCTTCTCGTTAATTTGTTTTTCGTTTTGGCTTCGTGATGGGTTCGTCTTCGCAGTGAAAAAATAATAGATTTGTTGAATTTTCTTTTATCTTAAGAGATAACATCCAGACAATATGTATTATTTACCGCGTGATGCTATTATACCGGTTGAGTAAAACGTATTAAAACGTGGTTTCACAGTTGTGTCGTATTACTTCACACTTCCTCCTACTATTTTCACAGTTAGTTGCGTTAGTTTCATTCCGTTTTTGTACAAGATATCGTCATCTCGTCTCAAAATTAAATAAATAAAGTTTTAGCAGCAGTCGTTGAAAAAGCAATTTCTACTCGTGTGCATTAAATTACCGAAACCACGATATCAATATGCATTGAAACAAAGATTGACACATAATTGCAGTCACAGCTGCTATGTCAAATTTCCCAAAGTTCATGGCGGATCAAAAAACGATTACCAAAATAAAATTGTCACGAGGGGTAAAGAACTGGGCACACAGACAACTCTCACGCAACCTGAAAGCATGTGACATGTCACGTGCCAGTTTATGCGCAGAAATGTTACCACGTGTACACCACGTGACAAGCCAGTAGCAATAGAAGTCACACGCCGGCACAGCGCGCAACATCAGTGAAACGGCACTGGGAGTGGAACTGCCGACCCCACTAGACGGTTCCCACACTTCCTCCAAACTAGTGATACGAAAGAACGTCCCTTTTTCTTGTTTGTTACTAGCAACTACCCGCACTGCTTGCTATTTTCACTTGGTAGATGATATCGTTACATAACTCATAAGTGCAAAGTAACAGAATGTTTTCAACTCGGGCTCCGCCCTCGTTGAAAACATAACATTATTCAACTCAGCCTTCGGCATCGGTGAATAATGAGATTTACGCCACTCGCTACGCTCGAGGCGTAAATCATGTTACTTCACACTTACTCGTTATGTAACTTCATATTAACTGTAACTACCTTTAATTTCAATATTCATCCCTTAAAATTGTGCATTCGATAATTTCACTTCCCTGTCACGACATAAACCAATGTTTTGTCAAAATATCCTAGAAAGCTAAGAAATTTGAGCCTTTGCAGTCAAATTTCGCATTAAGGATGTTGATCGGTTGACATTCCTAACCTTACCTTTATGGCTTGTTTTGATCTAGCTCTTATCAGAAGTGGAATTAACACGAGACTACTTTAGCAAACCAACTCGCTAGAATGAAACCATGAAAATGACTCTTGCCTTTTCAATCTGACCCATATCTGGCGTCTCTAGAACTTTCTCCATCTTGCTTTTTTGTTTTCTTTAATTTCTATACACGTAATAGAGACCCTGCAACTGGCACGGCAAATTTCTAAGGAATGCTTATCTTAACACTTTACTAGTTTAAATACAACACTACTTAGTTAGATACTACTAACATTTTATTACAGTAGAGAGACGAAGTAAGGCCGTTTTGACTAACACTGTGTGTCACGCTTACACTCTAACGTAACAAGTGTTGAAAACTATGCGAATTGTTCGGGTTGCGAGATTCATTTTGTTGTGTTTGTTACGTGACTTAGTAATAGTTTAATTAACCGATTCAAATCTGGGGTTTGTATAGAAAACAAGCGTACATTTTTATATTATTTTTGGCACGCTTCAGGTATCTGTGGCGATTTAACAAATTTGCGAAACTTCTTTATAACTACCGTGCTCTATCTACCGTGCTCTATCAGAAAACAGTATTCGCGGGGACTTGGAAGGTTTCACAAATTTCAAGGAATTCTAACGTTATTTTTAAAGAGTCCTACCTTTCTTTTTGGCAATCATTCTATTTGAAGTGGACGATGTTAGTGCATTTGAACCTATAACAATCTAGAGGCGAGGTTTGATAATATTTAAAATTTGGAACACCTTCCACGAATAGCCGTTCTCTATGTGATTTATTAATTTTGTGATAGTTTATCCTACTTTGAGTTTTCGAAGTCACTTATATCCATTGATTTGGATACATTTAGTTTTACATTTAAAGAACTATTATATTTCTGTTTCTTGGTGTATATTAACGCCAATTTTTCCTTTGTTCTATAGCCCATGCTAGTTTTGTGATAACTGACATGATTCTCATTCTCAACGTAACCACTCTGCTTTTCTTGGCCTATATTGGCTTTAACCTCTATCTCTATTCAAAAAGACGCCAATACCGCCACATTCCTACACCCTCAATACCATTATCGCTGTACTGGTTCATGGGACATGCCTTAGATTTAAAGATCAGGGTGAAATGCAAGCCGCTAAAGAGCTTTTTGCAAATCGTCAGTGAATATTTAGTGGAATTGGAAACAGATACAGTTTTTCTCGCGATTTTTACCGATAACACGATCTTGACGTTGGATCTGAACATAATACCAAAACTTCTCACCGACCGAACTACTTTTTTAAAACGGGGTTTGCTGAGGAAAAACATGGGCTGGTGTGGAAAAACCCGATGTTTCGGAAAATACGGTCTGATAATTGATCCAGGGACCGAAGTCTGGGCTGCCAAGAGAAGAATAATGGATCCTACTTTTACCCGGTCTTTTCTCCGGACAACCATGGCAGGAATGAACAAAGTCGCTGGTAGGTTGATGGAAGTTTTGGATACGAAAGCGGAATTTGGCGAAGTTTTTGACATATCGGCAATATTAGACAGGACAGCTCTTGAAGCAATCTCGCTTTGCGGGTTCGATTGGACTGAAGAAATGATCAAAGAACACGGGGATGCAGCTCTGAAGATCACACGAGCTTTTATGGAGATCATCGCCCTGAGATTTAAAGATCCAATTTCCTTCAAGATCCCTTGGTCGAGATTAAGCGAGAAACACAAATTGTTTGATGCAGTGGAGCCCATGCGACAGATTATAGGTAAGTTTTTGAAGGAGAAAAAAGGGGAAGCTGTCTTGAAAGAAAATATTGTATCAAGTATCATCCGAGCTAACGATTGCTCAGACGATCTGAATATTGAAGACTTGATAGACGACTGTAATGTATTCATGGTAGCTGGGATGGAGACAACAGCAACTACAATGGCATGTGCAGTTTGGTACTTGTCTATGAATCCACATGTTTACGAGAAAGCCCAGGCTGAGGTGGACAATGTTTTTGGAGACAGAGATCAGATAGATTTTGACGATGTTTCGAAATTGGAGTACATCGAAATGATTATAAAAGAGACTCTGCGGATGAAGGGACCTGTGGTCGCTACCATGAGAGAATGTAAGGATGCTGCTGCCATCAAGGGACTTTGTTTCCCAAAAGGAACTATATTCATGGTGCCAATTCAAAACCTCCAAGTTGATGCTAGATATTGGAAAGACCCTGAAGTCTTTGACCCCGAGAGATTTTCTCCAAGTTCCATTAAAAACATTAGAGCTTATACTTACATGCCGTTTTCAACCGGGCCCAGAAATTGTATCGGCAAAAACTTTTCTGTTTTGGAGATGAAGATAATGTTGGCAAACATTATAAAGAAGTTTGTAGTAGTAAATGTTAACCCCGAAGACAAAGATATCGTTATGATGGGCAATGTAACAGTGAAACCACTTAACGGAATAGAAGTACAGATTTTTCGTAGATCCGAAGGCTATTAAACTGCAAATGTAATTTTTTTCGGATTTGCCCGGCCGTTTTTATCTAGCATTATTTTTCATCTGTATTTTTCGAGGGTTTACGTATACAGATAAATGATAAATGTGACTATGTTTACATCAAAATTGCGGGATTCATCAACTAATAGTGCTTGTTGTTCTGAACTCTACATTTCTCTAGCGATCAAAATATCCAGATTATGAAAACTGCTATCTAATCTGATCTTCTGTTTCTTCGCATAAAAATAACTGATAATCCTTACAACGAACGTAATTCGGAGGGAAACAATTCTTTTTGTGGGCGGTAGTTTATTTTTCACCTGAGGCAATAAAGAGCTGAATAGGCGTGACTGGGCATGACTTAATTGAATTGAAAAGAAATTGCTATTTCGGGTAATCTGATAGAAAATTCCCGTTATAACATATCATAACAAGTCTGGTCTTCCTTGAAAGAAATTATTAAACTGTATGAAATTGCTCAACAATACGAGTTGCTACTTGCTAGTTTAGCGCCTAACCCGAGCAACAAACATCCTCAAACATTTGGTACTTGTTCGTTACAAACTTTTTACAACACAACACAATATATACCGTATGTTAACATATATATACCGTATGTTAACATTTTCCTTTCAGAGAAAAGGACGCGAGAGGAAGAAGGTGGAAAGGTCGAGAGTGAGGTTAGATTTCATTTCATATTTCTAGCCAAGTCTGTGTCGAAATATTTTGGATTTCATTCCATATTTCTAGCCAAGTCTGTGTCGGAATATTTTATATTTTATAGTGTAGGTCTTGTTACATTATCTTAAGTAAATGTGAGCTGGTGAGTGCACTCGAGTTAGTTGCTTTGACGAGCAAAGTATGTAGGGGATGTATGTAGAGGATGTATGTAGGGGATGTATGTAGGGGATGTATGTAGAGAATGTGGAGTTAAGGAATTTAACTTGTCGGATACATTATTAGGGATGTAACATGCAACATTCCAACCAGAACAAGAAATTGAGTAGCGGAGCAGGTTCAGACAAATTGGGAGATCTGATAATCCTGGGACTCAGCTACAAGGCGACCGAGTCTGATGTTAAAGAGTACTTCGAGGGTTACGGAGAAATAAAGTCGTGTGAGGTAGGTTATCATATCGTTTTGGTATGGTCACGTGTGAAGACGTGAAGTCACGTGTTATGGTTCACTGTGAGGTGACATGCGTTAAACATGGTGATTGTGTACCTCAGAATATATCAAAAAGCTGGAATTTAATTTCAAAATAAAGATAACATGTTTCACAACGGGAAACGAGCTGATATTAAAACGACTGCATGTACAGCACCATGATATCTGTGACATGTCCGATTTTGTACCAGTCCTAACTTTCCAGTGAGCTTGAAACAGGAAGACAAGTGCATGTGTCGATATGTGTAGAGCCCACTCCCACATTTTCTGATTCAAGCATGTCCGACAGACGTTGTAACACTCAATCATCTCCTTGTTTTAGATAAAGAAAGACTACAGTGGAAACTCGCGAGGGTTTGGTTTTATAAGTTTTGTGAGTGATGAGTCCGCTAAACGCGTCATGAACGAAACGTACCACAATATAGCCGGTCGGAAGTGTGAGGTGCGAATTCCGAAGAGGACAGAGCCCGAGAGGAAACTCTTTGTGGGTCGACTTCCTAGAGGGTGAGTGCGTATAAACAGATCGGACGGTGTAAGTTGCCTTGTTTGTGTTTACGCGAGTGGAGCGTAGCCATGTATTAATATATAAGTGTTGTATGTAAGTGTTGTATGGAAAAAATTGCCCCCTTTTACAACTGCTCCATTCAATACGCCCAAAATGCAAGTTTACAATTTTCTAAGTTGAGTGCTATCTCTTGAAAACCGCCTTTTATGCAAACGCTAGACAATTTTTCCATCTCTTCTGTTTGCCGAAGGCAAATAAGTAAAGAAGAGGGTTAAGTTTTAGTGGTCGGATTTGTGGTCGGATTTGGTGGTTGGTGGTATAATACATGGCAAAAATACATAACCACGTGAACACCGCTTTAAAGGTTGTCTTCTCCTTTAAGACATTTATGTGTGAAAACATGCAGCGCAGAGTTTTGACACGACTGCCTCGCCAATTCATCTGTTTTATTTTGTTTTTCCGCTGCTTAGGGCTAGCGTACGTAACTTAGTAGTTTTGGAGAACAAAATGGAATTAAAATTTTCAAAATGCTCTTCGTATAATTTTTAGAAAAGTTTTCATTGGACTTTGAGTTGGTACTCATTTTATCCTTTACAGTAAATACTGATAAACTTTTGAAGTGCGAAAACTTGTGAGGTTTTGTTTGCACTTAACCCTACCTCTATAACCTGATTTTTAAACCTTTGTCCTGTAGATTAATTGTATAAACTGAGCGTGTATTCTGTGAATTAATTAATGATTAGTGTGATTCTGATTAGTTCTTAAAGACAAAATTACAAAATTGCTCCAGCCTCCAACTGCACCGTTGACATTGTTCAGACCTGCTGTATTGAATAGCTCTATTTTTACGGCTGGCTGTAAGTTTCTAGACCCAGCTGTAAGTTTCAGAACCGAAAACTAGACCTTGTCTCTTTACAGTAGCATTATTATTATCACATATGCTACGAAAGGATTGTAGTAAAACTTTTAAAAACCTTTCGTCGTACAAGCCGTTATTAGCTCTTTAGTTGGTACTCATTCGTATTGTGAAATTCTTCCAACTGTACCGTGGACATTATTCAAAACTGCTGTATTTAAAAGCTCCAGTTTCACGGTCGGCTGTAAGTTTTAGAGCCGGTTGTAAGTTTTCAAAGGGAAAACAAGCCCTTTAGAGTCGTTACTATCACATATGCTACGGTAAATTTCTTTTCATTTCACGGCTGAAATTAGCTGCTGTTAAATTTCTTCACCGTCGATGTGGCAAGTATTATCACAGCATCTGCTACACAGTCGCTTCTAGCAGACGGCCGATACTAACAAAGTACTCATAGTAGCTGCTGTAGGATAAGAGAGATGGAAATTTAGTGACCGCCTGAGACCTTACTAAAACGGCGCAATTCTTGCTCGTTTTGAGATTGTTACAAATTTCTCCTATCAACTAAAACATGGCGCGGCTGCCTCTGCTCACTTGATGAATGTATTTCGTGGTCCCAGCGGGTATGTATTAATTTGTAATAGGAACTACCACGTATGATAAGATCAAAGATGTGTCCGATAAGAAGATGGTAGAGCGTGGTAAGATATTGTTGTGCTAGCGGACTGCAGATCAAATGTCAACGGAACTAAGTGTTACTTGCTATCTGTTATAGACTGTGAGGGATTATGTGTCTGTTGATTTACTTTGGAAATTGCTGCCTTAAATTGAGGAAGAAGCCTTTGAAAGCAAACACCTAGTCAGTGCCATAAGTGCATTTGTATACATTTCATTGGGTCGAAAAGTATAAATCGTCAGCAAGAGTGCCCAAAATTTGCCTAAATTGTATAGCGAATTTTCACCGTCAACAGTTTGCTGCACGCGCTTTGGTGGCGCGCAATTTATGATCTTTTGTTTCACCTCACGATGACTGCCCCTTCCGAGGTTTTGTAATCAGACATCAGTTATGATTTATGAAAAGTGTGCATCTGATGCAATGGAGGTACTTCTCGTTAATCAATTATAAATTGTATTACAATAATGTCGACTTCAGGACCAACGAAGACGATTTGAGAGAGTACTTCTCGACATTTGGCCCTCTAGCTGATGTTTACATCCCACGACCACACCGCGGTTTCGCGTTCATTACGTTTGAAAAGGGTGATGACGCTGAAGTGGTTCTCAAGGTAAACACCTTTTTAATATGAATCGCTATCTGATAGCTTATAAGGTCCTTCTATTCAGATTGGAATTCGAAATAGCATTGTTCGAGATTGACATGTTTAATTGAAATTTGGCTATTTTTCAGCAAAAACACTTCCTAAAGGACGCCCCATTAAACGTCACGATTCCTGACCCGCCAGCCAAGAAGCAGAAGTTTGGAGAACACGAGCAGTTCGGGAGTGGAGAGCGAAGCGGTCCTCCCGGTGGGAAACCTTTCGGGGGGTACCGACAAGACAGCAGCTCTTATTATCCTCCATATGTGAGCATTAATTACAACCTTGTGAAATATTTCTGTCTATGTTTAGATGAGCGCCTAACTTGAGCATTTGGTTCTTTGGTTGGCTTTTTGAAAGTCTTTTACGGGTTTCTTGTTTTGTTCTGAATTGTCTTTTATCTAGGGACAGCAACAAGGATTTGGATACGGAAACCAGCAAGGCTACAACAGTCATTCTTCTGGATATCAGTACAACAACCCAGCTCCCGGACAAAGGTACACACACACACACACACACACACACACACACACACACACACACACACACACACACACACACACACACACACACACACACACACACACACACACACACA